>CAUYPK010163859.1:0-24267 GCA_963574355.1 Loris lydekkerianus
AAGGCTATAACCCAACTATACCACAAGACTATGGGGAAAGGACCAAGGAAGGGGAAGGGAGGGGGGAGGTTTGGGTGGAAGGAGGGTAATGGGTCGGGCCACATCTATGGTGCATATTTTTATCTATAATAAAAAAAAATATATATATATTTTAAAAAAGTATACATTTTTAATCCACCTATCCCACTTCATGCAGGATATTTTGTACAGATCTGTCTTTCATTTAATAATTCTTTCTTCTACCGTATCTAATCTATTACATTTAGTCTATCTAATTACTTTTGATTTGATTTATATTAGAAAATGCTCCAACATGACCTCTATTTTCTTGAACATCATCATTATTTAAAGCTGGTGTCTATAAATGATCAAAATAGAAGGAAAAAGAATGAGACAGAAGCAATCAGCTAAGAACATTCATAAACTGGCAAGAGACATCAAACAACACACGTAGGAAGCATTACAACTGAAAGCAGAAAAAGATCAAAGAAAAATACACCTAGGTCCATCATGATGAAACTGCTGAGCACCAAAAACAAAGAAAAACTCTTAAAAACTGCCAGAGGAGGGGGGAAAAAACCACATTAACTTCAAAAGAAAAAAAATACAGGTGACAGAAATGGTGAAAGTCAGGATACAATAAGATACTTTTAAAATGCTGAAAGAAATTAATAGTCAATCTAGAATTAAACAATCATTTTGAATTTTCTCTAGAAATAAAAGTAAAATAAAGACATTTTAAGATAAACACAAGCACAGAGAATTCATTTGGAATGCATCCACAGCAAAGGAAATGATCCCAGATAGATGCAAGGACGTATATAAAGGAATGAAGAAAATTGGAAGAGTAAATATGTGGATTTGTATTTGTATAAAACAACAATAATATAATAATTTATTTCTACTCTAAAATATATTTAAAATAAAACTCATAACTGCCACCACAAAATAAAGAGGAAGTGAAAGGAATTAAAGTATTCTTAGACACTTGCATGACCCAGGAAGTGGTAAAAGTTATCCTTTCATTAGACTAAAAATTCAAGGATTCATACTCAACTCTTTATCATAAAAATAAAACATGGGGGCTGAAAGAATTCTTTATTCAACAAATATGGTGGAAATTAAAAAGAATTAATTAAGTTTTGCTTCTACAAAAGCAACAAAAGAGATAGGAGTGAGCATAGTACAGATAGGAAAAATAATAAAATAGATAAATACATCATAAATTGAATTAAATATAAAAACAGAGGATGCCAAAAATACATACATATTTTAAGAAAGGAAAAACTACTAGAATTATAATACTCAGTACATACCAGTAACCTTTGTAATCTTGAATCTCTTGTAATTACGGAAGTCAAACATGATTTGATTATTAAAATTTTAATATAGTTTTTTCCTTTCTTAAAATGTGTAATACATTTTTTGGCACCCTATGTTCATACATACTATATTTAAAAAGCAGAGAATTTAGATTAGAATAAAAAAACAAATTGTATGTTGATTATAAGAGACATTAATTTTAAAAAAGAGACATACATTAAATATAAGGATAGAAACAGATTGTAAGTAAAAGGATAGGAGTGATAAGAATAGCAAAGCATTTTTAAGAGCTAAAGCTTAGTGGGGAAAGGATTATGTCTTCAACATATTCTATTAAGTTAATTTGATATCATCATAGGAAAAAATCAAATTACAATTACTGTTTCATGTGATAAAAATATCAATATCAGGTGAATTGAAGGTCAGAATGTAAAAAGTAAAATAATTAAAGTCAGCATACAACAATATATTTATGATTTTGTAGCAAGTAGAACATAAAAAGGATATAAAACAATATAAATACAACTATAATATAAAATTTATATAGAATATAAATATAAAATATATAGAATATAAAATATAAATAGAGAAATGTTTATAAATAAATATATATATCTACATAGAATAAAATATATAAATATATATAACATTTAAATATATATAGAGGGCAGAGCAAAATGGCAGACCAGAAGTATTGTTCAGCTGACTTCTCCTAGTACAACTGAGTAAAAAGAGAGAACCCAGGCATACCTGGTGGAGAGACCCTACCCAGAGTTGTGGCTCAGGGAGCACAATGAGGTGGTGGTGAGCTGGATATACTGTGTGATCCAGAGTGGTGGAAATCTGACTCATTAGGCAAGTGACTGGCAGCCACCAGGATCAACTTTCCCCTACCCCCATGGAGGTCCAGGATGAGAGGAAGCCTTTCTGCAGTTTTTGGGATTGTGGGGAAGCTACTCATTGAGTAGAAAGCTTGGAAGAGTGGGCAGACTCAAACAGTATACAGCAACCGGATTTGAATACTGGATGGAGTGGATTTGCCACAGGTTTGGTGGTTAGCAAGGCAGCCATACTGGGAATGTCTTGGCTGCCAAGGGGCTGCCATTGTGGAAAGGTCATGAGAAGGTCTTAGCAGGGGCCTAAACCACAGTCATCCTAATTCTGTCTGCCAGGATCAGAAATCTACTCTTGGAACAGGCTGAGGGACTCCCTCACTCCATGGGAACTGGTGTCAGGGGGCACTATGAGACACGCCGCTGAAGGATTCTGGAGAGCTTTAAGATACCAACCTGGCAGGATCTGAATGCTGAGGAAACAATCAGGTGATCATTGAGGGCAACTAAGTTAGGAATAAGGACCATAGACATTGTCAGCTATGTTCTCCCTCTCCTAAAAAAAAAAACAGATCACCACCTAGTGTCCCGGTGACATACTGCAACATGTATATGCTAATAAAGTTGATCCCTTCTGCTATATATATGTGTGGGTGTATACAAACACACACATATACATTTTTTAATAATTTATTTATTTAGTTCATATTTTCTCTTCTATGTTGCTGAGGTTGTTGCTATTTTTGGATATTTAAGCTTTTCTCTTTTGTTTTGTTGTGGTTTTTTTTTTTTTTTTTTTGCTAATTTGGTTTATTGGCTTGGGTTGTATTCTTAACTTCCATTTTTACTTTCATTTAGAGCAAGGACACCTATGTTTTTGGTCATGGCAGAGGAAGAATTTGGCTTTGCTGAGGCTGGTAAGGAGCTCCTGATTTCAAGGAACCCACCCAGCCAAACCCCTCAAAATCCTTGAATTACAGGTGTGGCCTTAATATCATGCCAGTCAATACCATTTCTTCTATCACTCTCGTTCACTCTTCCTGTCTTCGTTCTCTACTGTTCTTCAATTCTTTTCTTTTATCCCCCTTCTCTTTTTTCTTTTTCTTTTATTTTTTCTTCTTTCTCTCTTTTCCTCTTGTTTCTCCCTGTGTGTGTTTTACCCTTCTCTTCCTTTTGGCCATATACCAAGAGGCCACTGCAAGATCTAAGCTCTGAGACAAAGTAAGTTGAAGCAAAGTAGGAAGCAAGAAGGGAAAAAAAGGACAAGGAGGTGAACATGAAGAAAGAACACATTAGGAGAAACCAGTAACAAAATTTTGGCAACATGAAAAACCAGAAGAGAGCAACTCCCCCAAGGGATCATGAGGGAGTTACTACAGAAGACTCCAACTATAAAGAATTAATGGATTTGACAAAAAATGGAATTTAAAATATGGATGATAAAGACAATAAAAGGAATGAACAAGAAAATGGAAAGACAGAACCAAAAGTCAGACAAGAGATATATAGAATATAGAAAAGATTTGGCAGAGCTTAAGGAAATGAAGGCAATAATCAGAGAATGTAAGATGCAGTAGAAAGTATCAAAAATAGATTAGACCATGGAGAAAAAAAAAAAAACCCTCAGAGCTAGAGGATAAAGTTTTTTAATTAACCTAGGTAGTCAAAGAGGCAAAAAATAAGAAAGAGAAAGCAGAACAGTCATTTAGAGAGCTACGAGACTCCATGAAGTATTCAAACATATGAATAATAGGGATCCCTGAAGGGGAAGAAGATTGTTCCAAAGGAATGGAAGACCCACTGGAGACTACCATAAATGAAAAATTTCCAAGTTTAACTAAAGATACTGACACACTTCTTTCAGGTGGATATCAAACCCCAGGTCATCTCAACTCAAACAGAGCTTCTCCAAGTCACATTGTAATGAACCTGTCCAAAGACAAGATGAAAGAAACAATTCTGCAAGCAGCCAGGACTAAGTGCCAACTGACCTACAGAGGCAGAGCCATTAGGATGACAGCAGACTTTTCAACTGCCACTTTCCAAGCCAGAAGAGAATGGTCGTCACTCTTTAACATTCTTAAACAAAACAATTTTCATCACAGAATTCTGTACCCTGATAAACTATGCTTCAAAATTAATGGAGAAATCAAATCTTTTGCAGGTATACAAACACTGAGGAAATTCACCATAATACCAACTCTACAGGAAATACTTAGGCCTATTCTCAACACTGACCTTCATAATGGATCCCAGCAAATTAAACACCCAGAAGCTAAAGGTTAAAACTTAGCTTCCGCAACGGTGCAAAGGATAAAACTACACAATGGACTTCCACAAAATAAGATGAATAGAACTCCACCACACTAATCAATTCTCTCAATAAATGTCAGTGGATTGAATTCACCATTGTAGAGGCACAGGCTAGCTGACTGGATAAAAAGAACAACACACATAGCCTTGAAGGACAAATCAAGACTCAAGGTTAGGAGATGAAAAACAGTATTTCAAGCAAATGGAAATCAGAAGAAAGAAGGTGTTGCAATCTTATTTTTAGATACAAGCAGATTTAAAGCCAGAAGTCTTGTTTTTAATGTTAAGAAGACAAAGATGGACACGTCATACTGGTCAAAGGAACAAGACAACAAGAAGACATTTCAATTCTAAATATTTATGCACCCAACTTAAATGCTCCCTGATTTATAAAACAGACTTTGATGGATCTAAGCAATATGATATCCCACAACACCATTATAGCTGGAGTCTTTAACACCCCTCTGACAGGACTTGACAGATCCTCTAAACAGAAACTAAACAAAGATACAAAGGACTTAAATGTGACCCTAGAACAAATGGGACTAATAAACAGATACAGAACACACCAACCCAAAGTTAAAGAATATACATTTTTCTCGTCAGCCCATGGTACATACTCTGAAATTGACCACATCCTAGGATACAAATCAAACCTCAGCAAAATTAAAAGAATAGAAATTATACCTTGTCTCTTCTCACACCACCAGGCAAAAAAGGTGGAACTCAACTTCAACAAAAACGTTCATTCCCACACAAAGGCATGGAAATTAAACAATTTTATGCTGAATGATAGTTGGGTTCAGGAAGAGATAAAGGAGGAAATAGTTAAATTCCTCAAATATAACAACAATGAAGACACAAGTTACCAAAACGTGTGTTATAGCAAAAGCAGTCTTAAGGGGGATGTTCATAGCATTAGATGACTACATTCAGAAAGCGCATCAACAACCTCATTAGTCATCTTATGAAACTGGAAAAAAAAAAAAAGAATAATCTAAACCAAACCCAGCAGAATAAAATAAATAACTAAAATTGAATCAGATATTAATGAAATTGAAAACAAAAGAATCATCCAGAAAATTAATAAAATAAAAGTTGTTTTTTAAAAACAATGAGTAAAATCAATAAAACTTCAGCCAGATTAAGTAGAAACAGAAAAGTAAAATCTCTACTAACCTCAATCAGAAACAATAAAGGGGAAATAACAACAGATGCTACAGAGATACAAGAGATCATCTCTGAGTGCTACAAGAAACTCTATACCCAGAAATTTGACAATGGATCAATACCTAGAATCTCACCTTCTCCCTGGACTTAACCAAAAAGAAATAGATCTCTTGAACAGACCGATTTCAAGAATTGAGATCAAAGAAACAATAAAAAATCTCCCAACAAAAAAATGCCATGGTCCAGATGGCTTCATACTAGAATTCTATTGAACCTTCAAAGAGCTTATACCCATACTACATAAATTATTCCAAAAAATTGAGAAGGAATCTTTTCCAACACATTCTATAAAGCAGCATCACCCTGATACCAAAACTAGGAAAAGACTCAACTAAAAAGGAGAACTTCAGACCAATTTCACTAATGAATATAGATGCAAAGTTCTCAATAAAATCCTAGCCAAAAGATTACATCTATACATTAAAAAAATCATTCATCACTATCAAGATTATATATCTGTAATCCTATCACTCAAAGAAGCCAAGTCTGCTGATTTGCTTGAATTTAGGAGTTTGAGACCAGCCTGAGCAAGGGCAAACTGTCTCTAGTAAAAATAGAAAACTTAGACAGACCTTATGGCATGTGCCTATACTCCCAGCTACATAGGAGGTTGAGGCAGGAGGATCACTTGAACCCAGGAGTTTAAGGTTGCTGTGAGCTAAACTGAAGGCATGGCACTCTAGCCCAGGTGATAGAGCAAGATTCTGTCTCAAAAAAAAAAAAAAAAAAAAAAAAAAAACCAAAGATACCCTATTTAATATATCTTGTAGATTCATTACGGAACATTCAGTATGGAACTCATGGCCAACAGGACTATAGCTCATGCTTGAATGAAACTTTTCTAATGCACGTATTTTCTTCATAAGGCATCATCACAGCTTTCCAGTGCTTGGCAACTCTTGACAGCACTATCAGCACTGCATTTGGAGACCATTTTATTATTTATTTATTTATTCATTTTCGAGACAGAGTCCCACTTTGTTGCTCTTGGTAGGGTGCCATGGTGTCATAGCTCACAGCAACCTCAAAGTCTTGGGTTCAGTGATCCTCTTGCCTCTGCCTCCAGGTAGCTGGGACTATAGGTGCCTACCATAATGCTCATCTATTTTTAGAGATGGGGGTCTCACTCTTGCTCAGGCTGGTCTCCAAGTCTGAGCTCAGGCAATCTACCCACCTCAGCCTCCCAGAGTGCTAGGATTACAGGCATGGGTCACTGTATCTGTTCTTTTGGGGACAATTTTAAACAGCAAAATCCACCAATAAAAAAGCACAAAAATGATAAAAAACATAGCATTAAATAGACAGCAAAAGATTATGCTGTGTGTGGAATGAGAGCTGAAACAAAACAGCATCACTGTGTTTGACATCATGTTCACAAATGACAGTGAAAGCTTTAGAAATAATGATTTGGGGTTACAAATAAATTATGGTACATAGATGAATCACAAATGCAAAATCCATGAATAATGAAGATCAACTGTATGTATGATCATGCAATGTTATTTGGAACAAAACCTGGAGGAGGGAATATCTAATGTCCATAAACAGCAGAAAAGACAGATAAATCATGCAATTATCAATTTGATACAACGTCATACTGGGAAGAAGGTGGAAAACTTACTGCTATATGTGGCAATATGGATGAATCTCAAACATATGTTTGATCAAAAACAAAAAAAAAAAGACAACAAGGAGGCATTAAGAAAGGAGGAAAATAGATTTTTTAGGCAATACCTGGAGAAGGAGGGCAGAAATGTAGTACAGTCCAGGTGAGAAGCAACAGTCTTTTGTTAGGAGCTTGGGAATTTTCAAGTTTCTTAATTTTAGCCAATCCTATGGGTGAAATGGTATCTTGTTAACAGGAGTTGCATTTTTCCACTAGGATGACTTCATAGCCACTCAGATTTTATTATGCAAACTGTCTTTTCATATCCACTATTGTTTATTCCTTTTTGGGTTCCCTACCTTTTTCCTGAGGCATTTTATCATCACTTCATTATCTTCATTATCTTTATTTTTGCAGTCTGCTCAGTTTTTCTATTTCTTCTTATGTCATTAACATTTTATATTCTTTATAGATATTAATTCGTTTTCCCATGGATTTCCTATGTATTGCTGCATATTTGTTCATAATTTTTAAATTTTTAAAACTATTTTTTTTTTAAATCATTTGTGTTTGTACATCTTTTCAGTCTGTGCTTCATTTATTTATTTTTTACGGGGATGGTTCAAACTATTTTATTGAGGGGGCTTGGGAGCAGGTGACAAAGAAGTGTGTGGGATGATGAGATCTGATGTCTTCAGCCAAGCCAGGACCTCTTTGGCTTTCCAAATGCAGAAAGCCAGTCTGTGTTTTATTTATTCCATTTTTGATTCACCTTGATCAGTTTTATTAGATAGAGGGTTTCTATCTTATTAATCTTTTCAAAGAACCATTTTGCTTTGTCAGTTTTCTATATTGATTTTTGATCTCCATTTTGTTGATTTTTGTTCTTACCTTTATAGCTTTCTTTGAATTTATTATCTTACTTTTTATTAGCCTCTCTTAAATACTTAACTCATTTATTTTCTTTATCTTATTTTCCTCTCTTGATATTTTAATATTCTAATAAATGTACTTAAAGCTCTAAATTTTGTCTGAGTAATACTTTAGCCATCTCCAATACATGTTTACTTAAAATTTTAAATTATTAAATATTTTAAATATACGGAAAAATATGGAAAATGGTAATAAGCACTATGTACCTATTATCAAACTTATTTTTAGCATTTTCTATAATTGCATCAGATTTATTTACAGAATTTATAATCCCAGTGTCTAGAACATTTTCCATACACCCTTTTCATTATCTGTCCACATGGTTCCCTCTTTAATTCAAGGGCTAACTAGTGGTATGTTTTTCACCCTTTGAATAAAAGAGATTTTTTTCAGCTCTCTTTTTGTTAGCTTGGTATCTAATTTTATTATTTCATACTGGTTGAGAATATACTTTATAAAAACAATTGAGGCTTCTTCTCTAGTACTTGAATGATTTTTGACATGTTCCACATGTGTCCAAAAAGAATGAATGCTCTGTTCCTTCAGTGTAAAGTGAAAGCATATTGTGTCTTAAAAATTTTTATGTTTGCTTATATTTTTTGTCCTCTTCATCTATCAGCTTCTGAGATGAGTGTTTTCAATTTCCAGCTACAATTTTTGATTCTTCTATTTCCTCCTATAGTTTTATTGGTTGTTTTATGTGCCTTAGATTATGGTGTTAGTCCCCAACACCTGGGGGGACTGGGGGTTCCAATTATTACATTTTCTAACTTCTTCTTTACTGCATATGATAATCTTCATTCTTGATACAATGTTTCAGTGGTAAAATCTATTTTGTCTGACATTAAAATTAATATCCCAATACTCTTTTAGCTTAATTTACCTGACTTATCTTTCTGTCATCCTTATTTTTAATCTTTTTACATAGTTTAAAAATGAATCCAACATAAAACATTTTGTTGAACTATATAAAATCCACTCTGTGGTTTTTATCTTTGGATTGCTGGTTTTAACCCATGTACACTCAAAAGAAAATGTAATTATTGGGTAATTACTGCTATTTTTCTAATTGATTTCAATTACGCTTTCAATCTTTAAAAATTTCACTTTTTTCTTTTTTCCTACCTTCTTTATTCTTTTTATTAAGTTCACATACAATTGTAAGCAAGAAAACAGAGAGAGAGCCCATGTACCTTTACCCAGTTTCCTTTAGTGGTAACCTTTTGCAAAACTATGGTATATCACAGCAGGGAATTGACAATGCTACAATTCATTTATCTTGATTTCTCATTGTGTGTGTGTGTGTGCGCACGTGCACACACAGGTGTACACAATTTTATTTCTTGAATAAGTCAGGTACCCCTATAACATTCAAGATACAGAACAATTCCATCATCACATGAATTCCTGTATCCCTTTTATAGACACCCCTACCTACTTGTTCTGCCTACCTCCAACCTCTGCCAGCTCCTGGAAACCACTTAACCTGATCTCCATTTCTAAAATTTTATCATTTGAAAAAACTATATAAATGAAGTCATAAAGTACGGAGATGAGCTTTTTTAAATTCAGTATGGTTCCCTGGAGATTCATGTATGGGTTGTTCACTTCCTTATACTGCTGAGTAGCACACCGTGCTGTGTGTGCTCCATGGTGTGTTTAACTTCAGCCATGAATGCTGGGGGTGTGCTCAGTTTTCAGATATTACTAATAAAGATGGTATAAGTATTGTGTACAGGGTTTTATATGAAATTAAATTTTCATTTTTCTGAAATAATTATCCAAGAGTGGACTTTCTGGGTTGTACAGTAGTTACATGTTTAGTTTTGTAATAAAGCACCAAACTGTTTTCCAGAGTGACTAACCAGTTCACATTCTGACCAGTAATGCATGCGTAATCTCATTTCTCTGTATCCTCACAAACATTTGGTGTTATCACTATTTTTGTTTTAGCCATTCTGATAGGCATATAATTTTTTTTATCCTCATGTCTAATGATGTTGAATATCTTTTCAACTGCTACCTGCTTATTCTCTTTGGTGAGATATCTTTTTACGTCTTTTAAATCAGATGAACTTTTTTTTACTGTTGAGTTTTGTGGCTTTACATCCTACATACTGCCACTGAGCTTTTGCAAAGCAAAGGTTTTTTTACTTCAGTAATGTTCAGTCTATCAATGCTTCCTTCTAATGGATCACTCTTTTAGTGTCAATTTAAGTACATCATTCATTTTAAGTTAATTTTAATATAAAGTGTAAGACTTAGGTTGAGTTCACTTTTGGCCTATGGATGTTCTATTGCTTTAGCACCATTTGTTAAAAACTCTGCAATAAATAGGTTTTACACTTTTGCTAAAAATCACTTGAGCATATTTATGTGAATCTACTTTTTAGGATTTCATCTCAATTCATTTATAACCTGTTGGATTGTATCTCTCTGTATAGTTTTCATAATGGTTGATCTGTATATTGCAATATATATTTAATTTAACAGAGTTTACAAGCATCCACATTCAGGTTTATGAGTAAACCTCACATTTCAGTCTCTGATGAAGAGACTGCACTTTAAAATATCCTTTCTTTAACTATCAGAAAATGTTATAATTTTTGTTTCAATTGCCAATATATGATACATAAAACTGAGAGGAAAAGAATAGTCTACTATATTTCTACTCTTTCCATTCTATATTTTTTTCTGCAGTTCCAGGACACTTTCAGTTACCATTTCCTTTCTGTTTCAAGAACTTCCTTTAGCTAATTTTTAATCTCCTAACAACTAGTTTATTTAGTATCTTCATTCTTGAAGGATAATTTAGCTGGATATAAGATTCTAGCTTGATAGTTTGGTGTTTTTTTTTCTTAAATGACTTGAAAATTACCACTTCTTTCTGGCTGCCATGGTTTCAGATGTTAAATCTATTGTTATTAAAATTGATGTTCCCCCATAGGTAATAAATCATTTATCTCTGGCTGCTCTCAAGGGTGTTCTTTGTCTTTAGTTTTCAGAAGTTTGATTCTTGTATGTCTTAATGTGGATTTATTTTGTTAAGGATTTGTGCACCTTCTTGAATCTGTAAGTTTATGTCTTTCACCAAATTTGGGAAGTTTTTCACCACCATTTTTTCAAATATTCCTTCAGCCCCACTCCTCTCAATCTGGGATCCAATGATATAAATGCTGGATCTTTTGTTACTGCCCAACAATTCTCAGAGGCCCTGTTCATAGTTTTCAATCTGTTTTCTTTTGTTTAGATTGAGTAAATTCTATTGACTTGTTCCCAAATTCAGTGATTCCACCCTCTATTACCTCTACTCTATTACTGAGCCTATGCAGTGATATTTTTAAACTTTCATTTCTATAATTTTCATTTTTTTTTATAATTTCTATATTTTTGCTGGTATTTTCTTTTTTTTCATTTATTGTAATTACTTATTGGAGCTTTTTTATTATAACAATAAAATGTTTATTTTAACTGTAACTCATATACTCAATTTAAAGAACCTCTCAATTTAATTTTGATATGTACATTTACTGTGCTTTGCACTTCTCTTGAAAATAATTTAATTAATTATTTTAAAAATTTTCATGGTACACCTAAGATCCTCTCACAGCACACTAGTGTGCTACCACACAGCAGTTGAAAATCACCGCCCTAGACAACTGGGCTTAACAGACATATACAGACCATAGTACCCCATATTCCTGTGTATACGTTCTTGTCAGCTCACGGATCATTCTCCAAAATTGACCATATTCCAGAACACAAATAAAATCTCAACAAATTTCAATAAATAGAAATTCTATCTTTTCAGAACACAATGGAATAAAGGTAGAATTCAATTCCAGCAAAAACCTTCAACCCCATACAAAGTCATGGAAATTGAAAAGGGGTTTTATGTATGCCTGTAATCCTAGCACTCTGGGAGGTCAAGGTGGGTGGATTGGGTACGGGGGTGGGAGGATCCTCTAAGGGGCTGTGTGGGCCACAGCTGAGTCCACTATAAGAGACAGCAGTACTGACCACTGAAGTATACATGAGACACTGCAGCTAGCACTCTAGCTGCAGATAGTTACCTAACTCTATAATAGTTAACCTTAAGTATCAAAATTACCCTACATGGAACATGATATTGCATGATAGGTACAGAGTATAGACCAGGCATTTAGGCTGAGGGTCAGCTTGTATGTAGCTGAATCATGCATGCTGCCATCCTCAATTACTTAATGGCTCTAGGTCTTAGCTCCATCATCATTCAATCTAGCAACCCCATGATTCAGCCAGGAACATCGGCTGAGACATGATTTTTAGATAGAGGCCCCAAGTGTGGAGAATTGTAAATATTGAAATTTCTAGTCTGGATTGGGGGTAGGATGTGCCGGTCATTTAACAAGATCAGCAAACCCAAGAGAATGGCAAGAGAGAAAGGAAGGAACAGGAGAATCCACCAGGCCGCATTCCATAAAGTTTTCCCCATAGTTTTTTTTTTTGGTTAGCAGCATAGAGTCTGATCTGGCTCTGTACGTGCTGAAAGACATTGGTGATTCCACACTTATTGGAGCATTTTTTATGGTGGCTATATAAAATTCTTGTCACATATTTCCAACATCTGATTCATTTCCATGTTAACTTTTCTCATTCAAGCTGTTCCCAAATATATCCTGGTCATTTTGGCCATTATTCAAGAAAACTCTTAGTTCTGTTTAAATGTTTAATTTTAGAAGAGAACAACTCTGTTTAGCTTTATTATGCAGGTCCTGTCCTACTTTGTAAGCTGTGATTCCAAAGGCATTTTCAGTTTTGAAGTCAGTGCAGTGTAGATTGGGTTTTCTTTTGGTTTGGTTTTTGTTTGGTTTTGTTTTGTTTCTTTGTTGTTTTTGGTTTCCTTGATTTATCTGGTTCCAGGAGGACTTCCACCAGTCCCTGATGCTATTAGCTGAAGGGACAGAAAGGGTGTCCCCAAGGCCAGGCCACTAGTTATCTCTTGGTAGGGAAATGAAGTCTCAAGCTCTGGGGGACAAAAGGTTCCATTGGCTGGGTGCTTGTTGTGCTGGAGGGCACGTCTGTTGTGCAGGTTCCTCTTGCCAGTGGCCTCCAGCTTCCCAACTGTCCCAAGTAGGGAAAGGGAGTCTCAGGCCAGCAAGAAAGAAAAGAACTTCCCTGGCTATTCATGTTAGGAGGGCGTCCCTTAGATCCAGGGCAGAAATGATTGGTTCTGGTTGGGCTGGCTTTGGTTGCTTGGTTGGAGGTCAGGAAACTTCAAGGTCTGAGTCACCTTCCTTTATGAGGAAACTACTGTGGGCTGTCCCTCTAGTCCTAGGGTTTCAAACCATGTTGGTTTCCTCTAGCCATCTTTCAGAGCTCTCCTTTCATTACCTCTCACGCTATTTCCAGTGTTTATAGTTGTCTTTAGTGAGGAGAAGGCAAGAGAAATGGGTCCATGCCATTTTGACTAGATGAGAATTCTTCCCCTGCTTTTAAAAAACTTTACTTATTTTTTTCTCTTTTCCTACATTCCACTGGGTGGACCAAATCTTCAGTTGGTTTAAAATATTATTATACATAGTATGTTTGGTTTTCTGGTAGCTTCCTCTGTATCTGAAAGACTATATTTATTGTTTTCTGTATCAATTTCCTGAGCATATCAATTTTTAGATCTTTCTCCTAAACAAGTAGAGAAGTACATTAAGTATATTTTCACCTCCTATCATTCTATTCTCAACCTACCTCCCAAACAAAATATTGGTATATATTTTGAGGCTATGTTTTAGTTCTAGATTTTTACTAAGACAAATTTTTGCTGTTTGTTTTATTTGGTTTGTTCCTTAGCTTATTTTTCATCTTGCTGAAATATTTCCTCTGAGAATGTTCTCCCAAAGCTCTTGCATGGTAATTTCTAGGTCTGAGAATATCGTTTCACACTCACATTTCAAAACCATTTCACTTAATATGCTTGGTTCAACATTTTGAAAATGTTATTGTATAGCCTCTGTGTTCTATTCAAAAATCTGAGATCAGTCTATTTCTCATCCTTTAATAGTTGGTCTGCTGTTAGAGTTTTCTGTTTTTGTTTTATATAAGTTTCATTATAAACTATTGAATTATCCCCCTTTCTTTCTTTTTTTAATTTCTACCCTATCTGCACTCTGTTAAGCCTGTCAGTCTGAAGTCTTATATCTTTTCCTTTTTCTGGGCAATTCTCAGTTATTATTCTCTGAAATGTTTCCTTTCCTTCTTTTATTGATTATTTTCTTTCCTTCTGAGATTCTTTTAATATGACTGTTGATCCCAAAAGGCTATTCTTTCTATTGCTTCACTTATCTTTTAAATTTCCCCTCTCTGACTATTCCTGATGCCCTCTGAGAATCTCTGACATAATCTTCTCACTCACTAATTGGTTTTTCAGCTGAATCCGTTTGACATTGAACCCATTTACTGAAACTTAAAAAAAAAAGTATCTGATTTTACATTTGATTCTTTAGGACTTCATGTTTACAACATCCCCCCTACCTTTGGAGAATACTTGACATGTCTGTTGAATATCCTGTATGTCTAGTTCACTAATTATACTTCATCAGATTTAAGCCATTCCATTTGTTACAGTTCTTTTAGAGTTGTCACCTTCCTAAGCAGTTTTCATTGATTTTTCAAATGAGTTCATATTTCCTTAAGCATGTTAACTACCTAGGCTGGCGATTTTTCAGATGAGTTCATATTTCCTTAAGCATGTTAACTACCTAGGCTGGTGATAAGTCTTTGGAGAAGGGGATAATGTCAAAGTTGTAACTTGCACCAGTCCTATAAGTTTAAGTTGGTGGGAGGGTTCAGGGAAAATAGCCTTGGGGGAATCATCTGTCTGTATATTCTGGCAGCAATGCAATCTCCTTGGGCTTCAATCACCAACCCTCAGAGAACAGGGTGGAGAGGAATGTCTAGGATTTAGGCCACCCACTCAGTACATCCCCTGGCAGTGTTCTTCTGACGCTGGTTATCTAGCCTTGACCCTCCTTACTACACTCCAAGCCTCACTGCCAGTAGATGTTTGTCTGTTTACATGAGCACTGGGAGACACTGGCCTTCCCAGGCATGTGAAAGGAAGAAGAGAAGGGCATGCTTGAAAACCTCTCCTCTGCTTTATCTTCCCACATGGGAACCAAATCATCTTTAGTTACCTAGGGAGTTCTTGGTTATTTTTTTATTATGAACCCAATGGCTCTATCACCATCTCTCTGGTTTCTACAGTGTACACCTGTATTCAACAGGTAAGAGTGAGCAGCTAAACTCTCATTACTGTCCCGAGTAAATATGCAAGCTGCTTTTGTAAACATTTTTCTACATTATAATGATTGGAATGCTATAACTCTGCATCTATCTGCTATTTCACGAAATAGAGTATGTGTACCCTTTGAGTAAAAGTGAGTCGAGCCTTGAAATGTCTCCTAGAATGAACACATCAAAGTTTAGAAGCCAGTTTTAGGGATGCATGCTAACCAGTGAGTAAAATATGTGGGTGTAAAATTACAGCATTTCACTATGGCCCACATACTAATTACATCAAGCTTTAGATTTTTAAGATATCTGCTTATTGCATCTGTTTATACTAAAGAAAATAGCGGCTGATTTTGATGTCTTGAGATGCTTCACTATACCTGCCCAGAAAAATAATTAGGTCATTAATAATAATCCCTTAAGTGGGTGACTCACAGCTATTTGAGGTGTGTGAGATCTCTGGAGATGTTCTCACAGCTTAAAAATACAAATTCAGTCTTTGGGAGTCAGTTCTTGAGTTGGAGAATTGGTGTTACTTGTCTCTGTTATTCCTGCCAGTTGAGAGTAAAATAGAGTTTAACAAATCCTATAATCGTGGTTTGAATCTTCATAAGACTGAGGCATGTACATGTTTTTCTTGGGGAACAACGATGAGGAAGAGGGTGGGCAGGAAGTCTATTGGCAAGTTTATATCCAGTTTAAGAAGGGAAATACTGAGTTTTGATACAGATGCCTATAGTTTTGGCTCCGTCACCAAACTCTCTTTCCTAATTTATTCTTCTTTTCATGTAAAGGGCCATAGTATTTTACTCCATTTTTGGGAAACTTGAAGATAACCAGGTCTTTTTATAAAACAATGATGGAGTGAAATATGAAACTAACATGTGAATGGCTGATAGTAGTAAATTTTCAACTGCAAACTGTGGAAGCACTGATAGTCTTCATGTGTCTGTAGTCTTTTTATGCTCTGGGAAACTTAATCTCCAATCTAAAGGAAAAAAGTCCTTGTTAAAAATATTTAAGTTTTATTTCTTTGTCTTCTATTTTCCAAGAAAGAAAAATTACCACTATCCCCCCCCCCCCCCCCAAGCAATGACTTATGGAAACTTTAGTCTCTTTCCCAAAATGCCATCTCATAATATGAAAAGAGGAAAGATATATAGGATAAGAAAGAGTGTTTGACCAGGAAAAAGCATGCACTGAGGAAAAGAATTCCTTTTTAATAAATGGTGCTGGGGTAACTGGTTAGCCACATGTAGAAGTCTGAAACTAGACCTGCTCCTCTTCCCATTGACAAAAACTGACTATCGCTGGAGAAAATATCTAAATTTAAGACATAAAACAATAAAAATTTTGGAAGAGAGTGGGGAGAAAATGCTTGACCAAATTGGAAAAGGATTTTATGAAGAAGACCCCCTTGGCAACTGCAGCAACAACTAAAATAAATAAATGGGATGTGATCAAGCTAAAAAGCTCCTGCATAGCTAAGGGTACCACAACTAACAAACAGACAGCTTTTGGAATGGGAGAATATATTTGCATGCTCCTAATCTGACAAAGGGCTGATAACCAGACTCTACAGAGTACTCAGATTAATCAACAAGAAAAGAGCAAACATTTATAAGTGGGCAAGAGACTTGAACACGAACTTCTCTGAAGATGACAGATGAATGGCCAACAAACATGTGAAAAAATGCTCATCATCCCTAATCATCAGAAATATGCAAACCAAACCACTCTGAGATCTCACCCAACTCCAGTGAGATTAGCCCATATCACAAAGTCCCAAATCTGCAGGCACTGGCGTAGATGTGGAGAGAAGGGAACACTTTTGCATGATGGTGGGATTGCAAACTAATACAACATTTATGGAAAGAAGTATGGAGAATTCTCAAAGGACTAAAAGTCGACCTTCCACTTGATCCCACAATCCCATTGCTAGGTCTCTACCTAGAAGAACAAAAAAATTATTTTACCACAAGGACATTTGCACTAGAATGTTTATTGCTGCTCAGTTCACAATTGCCAAGATGCGGAAGCAACCTAAGTGCCCGTCAACCCATGAATGGATTAACAAACTGTGGTATATATACCATGGAGCCATTCAGCAAGAAGAAAACACAGAGACTTTACATCTTTTGTGTTTACCTGGATGGAATTGAGACACATTCTTATCAGTAAAGTAGCTCAAGAATGGGATAAAAGTATCCAGTGTACTTAATACTAATATGAAACCAATACATAAACAGCTACATGCCCACATGAAAAAAATAACACAAATCTAGTCTATCAAGGGGAGAGAAAAGAAAGAAAAGTGGGGGAGGAGGGAGAGTGATTGGCGGGATCTCATCTATGTGCACAATATGAGGGGTGTTCAGCATGGCTGCTGGGTGAAAGCCTTAGCTACAAGTTAAACTTGTAGTTTAGAATTGAAAACTATGAAACTAGTGTATGATGCCCCATGATCATATCAATGTACATATCTATGATTTAATAAAAAAATTAAATTAAAAAAAAAAAACAATGTAACCTAAAAATTTGTAGCCTCGTGTAAATTTGAAATTAAAAAAAAAAGAAAAAAAAAACAAAAAGGAAGAATGTTTGACCAGGAATCTGTAGTGAATACTATTGATTGCTGAACCAATATTCTTTTCTTTTTCTGCTCTTGCAGAAAAGAGAGATCAGTTTATATTCAGGTAACCAACCATCTTCCCTAGGGACACAATGGATGGCAACACCTCCCTGGATCCGCAGGTAATGAGATTAAGGCAATCAAGCTATGTCAATCTCCTGGATAAGTCTTTATAGTTATTACATAAGAGCTATAGAATGTGTGAGGTCAGTACTTCATTCTGCCCAAAATTCAACCTTCCAGTGACAAGAAAAGATATTTTGCAGAAGGGTAGTGCAGCTGCTCTTCATCATCATTATCATCTGCACCCCTGCCACCGTCACCATTGTTAACAGTTCTCAGAGTTGTACATGTATTATATTATTTAGTCCTCAAAAATAATCTCATGAGATAGACAGTATTACTACATCATGGTGTTTTTGAAGCATAAATGTAAATTCTTTGACATTCCTACAATAAAGAGTGGTGTTTAGGTTCTTCCGTCTTGAGTCTGGGCTGACCTTAGTGCCTTCCCTGTAACCAGTGGAACACAGAGGAAGTAATGCCACATAATTTCTGAGGCTGGGTAGAGGAAGGCCCTTAGCTTCTACCTGCTGGGGACATTTGCTTTGTGGGAAGCCAGCTGCCACGCAAAGAATCCACCTAACCTGGGATCGTCACGTGAGAGAGACTACAGCTGCTTAAGGGTCAGTGTCTCCAGCTGGGATCTCAGCTGACAGCCAGTGCCAACTGCCAGCCACACAAAGGACATCCAGCCCAGCTAGAGCCCTATGCAGAGAAATACCAAGCAAGACCTCCCTAGATTTATGACTCACCAAATTGTGAGCAAAGTGAAATGACTGTGTTAGGCCTGATCTCTATGTTATAGTTGAGAAAACAAAGGCATCCTCAGAAATCAAAGATCATCCTGATCATAAGCGAGGCATGCTTCCCTTTGAGACTATGGATAAGTCATCTAGCCACAGATTTCAAAGTCCTTTCCAACTTAGCAGTCTACTTAAAACTCAAAGTAACATATTTTTCTACTTTTGGTTTATTTGGGGGTTTTAAAATATCACTCAGTAGGACACTTGGATGAAGAAGGAAACAGAATAACACCAGAAATAATTACATAGATAATTATCTGAAGCAAATATTGAACACTTGGTTTTAGGACATAAAATCAAAGTTATCAGAGATCTCCATCAAACCAGCTCTTCCTCTCAGTTTTGCTATTTATATTCATGGTCTCTTTATTCTTGCCATCATCCCGGCTTGTATGTTGTCTGTGGACCCATCAGAATTCAGTTACTGAAGGACAGGGACCTTGTCTTGTGCCAATTGCTCTATTCCTAATGCCCAGAAGAGAGCTGACATATATCAAATGCTCAATGCATGTTAAGAAAGCAAATTGAATGAAGGCTAGAAATCTTGATCTTTACCATTTTTATTTCCCTCATCCCCCATATCAATCACATATCCAATCACAGATTACAAATTGAGAATATTGTTCAGGTCTATTTTTCCCCATTTCAGCAATTATCCCAAATTAAGTATTTCATTTTTTCATTCTAAGCAAACTACCATCAATGATGAGCCTTTATGCCTTCAAATATTTTATGGTTCCATCTATTATAGTTCTAAAAATGTTTATAGCCCCCATTCCTTGCCAAGTGGAGGGCCAAGTTCTTCAACGTCTTTCCCAGGATGACCTCAGCCCTGTCCTGGACTCCTCCTCTGGCTGTATCCTTGTGAGTTCTCCAGGTATCAGCAAGTGGAACTGTGCACTCTTTCCAAGATAAGTGGACTGATATCTAATTACAGGTGACAATTTCTTATGGCTTTTCATTTCTAAAATCCCCCACCCATTAAAATCCAACCAGTCCATCAAGGCCCATCTCAGGGCCAATGTCACTTCTGTACAAAACATTTCCCTGATTGACATCCACTGATCCCCACTACTGTATGTGATACCGCCTGTCCCTGAACCACCTAGCATTTTTTAGTACTCCAGAAGCAGTTATTACATCTACCTTAACCTCTGGTTTTGTGTACATATGCCTTCTTCTACTGTATGTACTTAATAAAGTTCGAGGATACTTCATATTCATTTTTAAAAATCCTATAAAGGATATATTCTAGCAAGATGTCAACCACAGTAGGGAATCAATAACCATTTAATGAACTGAATGGACATTTAGAAAAGCTATGTGCAAAGGACTCTCCCAATTTGATGCAAAACAAGGCAATTAAGTTTAAAAATATCCATCCTAATAAAAGTTAATAGGGGAAACACCCTCCTGATAAGTGGTCCCAGCAGAGTGGCTACATCCAGAACTAAAGTCTTAGGGTAAGTCTCAACATTCCACTGAAGTATTTGCTTCTAAGCCGCCCAATGACTTAAAAGGAAATTCTATATTATTTGACTATAATTTGAAAAAACCTTTCTAAGCAAAACACAAAGTCTGGAAATCAAAAAGGAAACAAAGTGATAACGTGGATCATACATATAAATTTAAAAGCTACCTTATCCACTTACTTTCTTTCAGTCATTTTTGCAAAATGTGCATACTCCTTAACCTTGGTGCTAAATGTTCCCTGCCCTCTGCACAAAAGTCCTTGTGATGGTTTGGGGGCCCTGTGTTTTGATCAGAGCAAGTTGAAAGTCAGGGAGACTGGCTTCCTAATAAGGGCTCTTCAGAAGCACAAGAGCTACACTGAGCCCTGAGAACTAGAGGATAAATGGAAACACATGCCAATGCTATGGGCAGCCAAGGAATTTTAAAGGAAAACAGGAGCAAAACAAGGAGAGTGCGCCTTGTAAATCGCCTGTCAGCTTATCTCCTGAACACATTCCAGTAGCCGACTCAGAAAGAATAGCAGCTGGCCAAAGCCTGCATGACAGGTGAAATCTATTACTCCCCCAATCTCTCAGGGCCCAAAGAGCACGCACTAATAAATGCCAAGGAGTGGGATGGAGACAGCCCTGCTGGAGAGTGCAGACCCCAAATATTTTATCAGACAAATGACTAGGACAAAGAGTTAAGGAGGCAAGGATTATGTGCAGCTAAGTAGACATGTCTATCTGGCTGTCAGAGACAGACAATATATAAATGCCTAAACTATTTTGTGTCCTAGAGAGAACAGTAAAAGCTACTTATGAATATGTGATGCTGCTATGCACATGTGTATGGCTTGGTGAGGCTGACACTCATCATGAAACTGCAGGACAGTTTGCAGGGCAGCTGGGGCTTTGGTTGGGTGAAGTGTCCATCAAACATCTTACAGATGCTTTTCCTTGAGTCTGTTGTTCTCCATCCACAAACCAAAGAAGGTGGTGATGCTGTCTCCAAACACAATAATTATGGCTCAGGAGACTTCTATGACAGGAACAGGAAGGGGGCAATGTTCCAGCAATGGTCAAGGGAGAGAGACTTTGTTTCTAATGTTGAAAAAGGTGCAGAGCAAGTGACCTGCAACCTCATGATGTGTGTTCTTGCAGGGGGGCAGAGTTAGCTCTAGTGCCCCCAAAACTAAAGATGTGACAGAGCCAGCCTCTGGAAGGAGGGAGAAACCAGGCCTTTCTCTGACCTGATGGGCTGTTCACCTGTCACCCCACATGCACAGAGCTGGTGAGGAATGTGACAACAGTATTAAGGAGAACTTCCATCACACATTTCCAGTCCAAGCAGCCTTGTCTCAATTTTCACCCCTGTAGGGTTCCCACAGTTGAAACACCTTTAGGGTGGACAGTGGTGCAGGGAGCACCAAGGGCACAGGGAGGTTTGGCCAGGACAGGCTGCCCACACTTCCACTTGCCTTTGCCTCTGTCTCTCAAGATCTTGGCAATGGCCAGGGCTGTCTGCTCAGAGAGTGAAGGCAGTGCCTGGTGTGTGGCATGACCAGGGTCCCATGAAGTGGGAGATAACAGAACCACTACACAATCTGGAGAAATAGCCACTTCCCTTTGCCCCCTCAGTTTTATGTGGACACTTAGTGATGTGAGGCTGGACTGGTTCATTGATAAAGTAGAAAGAGTGAGAGGACTGCAGAAAGCAGAGTGGGAGGAGAAAACAGCCCTCTGGAGTCCCAGACAGGGCAGGGGTACAAGTTCCCTGGAGGTTCAAAGCCCAGCTCTTCCAGCTGCAGCTGCACTGAGCTCACTGAGTATCTGGCTCCTCACACCCAGTGGAAGGACTGCCACACTGTTCAGAGGACTGTACCGGTGCTTTCGTGCTTATGTTTAGACTTTTCTTTCACAAACTCAGAAAAAGACAACTGGAGTACCAGTGTCCAGGACCTTTCTTGTTTGTTCAGAAAGAAATCCAGCAAAGCAATGTTTCGCCTCATTTTGGCTTTCACCTACCACCTCTGGGAAAGTGTCTAGAAAAGTAAGAATGGTCAATAAACTCATGTAGTTTATTTCATGGTGCTGATTATTTATGCAGATAACATATCAGATTAAAATTCTGCAAGCAAATTGAAGATTGCTGGCAGCTAGTCAAACTGGCAAACTCTGTCAATACAATGCACATCTTTTTTCTTAACCTTTTCCCTTTATTGATGTTTTGTTTTTCTTTTTTTTTTTAAATTTCTGATTAATATGAGGGTATATATGATTAGGTTATGTTGTTCACCTTTGTAAGGTCAAGTGTGCACTGTAATTGAGTCCTTCACCCAGAAAGTGTGCCATGTACTCCTACACTATCCCTTAGGTAGGAACTGACTGAATCTCCCTCCCCGCCTCTCCACTTATGATTTTCTCTCTTGTGGGCCTGAAGTTGTTAGTAGTACTGAGGGCATGGAATGATTGCTTTTCTATTCCTGAGATACTTTACTAAGGGGAATGTTCTCCAAGTCCACCCAGGTAAATATGAAAGATGCAAAGTCTCCATCTTTTCTATGGCTGAATAGTATTAGGGTATACATACACTACAGTTTGTATATACAACCTATGTATACATTCAAAGGTTGATGGGTGCTTGGGTTGTTTCCACATCTTTATGATTATAAATTGAGTTGCTATAAACATTTGAGTACAAGTGTCCATATGGCAAAATTATTTCTTTTTCTTCTGTGTAGATATCTAGTAATGGGATTGTGGGATGAATTGGAAGGTCTACTTTTAGCTCTTTGAGGAGTCTCCAAATTTTTTCCCAAAAGGCCATTATTAGTTTGCTATCCCACCAACAGTGCATAAGTGTTCTGCATGTCATTTTTGGGCAGAGGCTGAAAGGTCTCACTGTGATGCCCAGTGAGGAGACTGGGAGTGGAGACGTTCAGGCCAGGTTTATTAAAAAGGGACAGTGACCTGCCTCGGCAGGGCAAAGACGGTCTCTGTGACTAGGAGCAGTTAGAGACCCCTTTCATGAGGGGGCCATAAAGGGGTGGGCAAATGCCACAGCTTGCCCCAAAGGTTTTGGTGGGTTAGGGTCCTTTGGCTTGAATTTCGGGGGTGGGGCTATTCTTTGTTTTAGGAGAGGAGGAAGGGGGGAGAGTTCCCTTATGGTGACATTAGGTGCCCCAACATCCCCCACTCTTATTAAAAGGGGGTGACAGGGACACATTATTCCCCCCACCCCACCCCTGGACCATGCTAATATTCTATGTCTTGTTCCAGTTTTAGTGCATGAGCTACCCACAGGAGCAACACCTCAACCTCACCATCCTGGCTCAGCTTTCAGCTGCCAAGTGAATGAGCAGTCTCAAGGCATTCAGGCTAAGAGAGGAAATCTATCTGTGGCAGGTAGAATTCAGAGTGTCTTATAGCTGAATTGTGCATCAACAACTCTACCCTCAGAACACAAAGTATCATAAAGGCTGAAATCTAAATTGAAGTCTAAAAATAGCATGATAAAATTATTTCCTTCTTTCATTTCACTGGAGAGCAAGCCGGCTGACATCAATATCTGCAGGGCACAACTGACTTCTCAGAGTTTATGTGGAAAGAACGATTACACAACTGCCTTTCTTGGGAACAGACAGACTGCCTTAGAAAATACGGAAAGGAAAGCAATTACTCTGTTACTGAAAACTAATAATGGATATTTGATTATGATTATTAATGGGGGGGGGGGGGGGCAGACCGCTGTGCAGCAACCCGCCACTAATTCAATCTGTAGGACACTCCAATATGGGGATTAACTTTTGTT
>CAUYPK010163862.1:0-31906 GCA_963574355.1 Loris lydekkerianus
CCTCCTGGGGTCCAGGAGTCCCTTGCTGGCTCCCTGTATCCTCAAAGGGATGATGATAGGCAGATCCCACCGGCCAGAGATGTCTGGAGTCTTGTCTCCCCAGATTCGCCAAGCCCAGTTACAGGGAAGCTGTTACTCAGCCGCCATCTTTAATCCACTCTTCATGATCCTGATTTCTATAAAATCAGTTGTAGACTTCTCTGTCATTTGTAGTTTTATTCGAATATTCTCTCTTTTTCTCTTAGTTTAGCTAAGAGAAAAGTTAGCAAAGTTTGTCTATTTTGTTCAGCTTTTTTGAAAAAAAACTTTTACCTATTTTTTTTCTATTTTTTTCCTACTCTTCATTCATTTCTGCTCTGATTTTTACTATTTCCTCCCATTAACTCTGGGATTAGTTTATTCCTCTTTTTCTACTTCTTTGTGGTGTAAATTGGGATTGTTTACTTGAGATATCCCTTTATTAAAACTGTAAGCATTTATCACTATAAAAGTTCCTTAGAATTGCTTTTGCTGCATCACATAAGCTTTGGTATGTTGTATTTCCTATTTCATTGTCTCAAGATTTTTTTAATTTTTCTTTTGTTTTTTTTTTCTTTGACCCATTGGTTGTTTGGAAGTGTATTGTTAATTACCACATTTTGTGCATTTTCCAGTTGTCTTCCTGTTAATTTCTGTTTCATATCATTATGGTCAGAAAAGACACTTGATATTATTTTAATATTCTTACATTTGTTACAACTTATTTTGTCACCTAACGTACAATCTATCTTGGAGAACGTTATGTGTATGCTTGAGAAAAATGTATATTCTGGCTCAGTGCCCATAGCACAGTGGTTACACAGCACCAGCCACATACACCAAGGGTGGAGGGTTCAAACCTGGCCCAGGACAGCTAAACAACAATGACAACTGCATCAAAAAATAGCCAGGTGTTGTGGTGGGTGCCTGTAGTCCCAACTACTTGGGAGGCTAAGGCAAGAGAATTGCTAAATCCCAAGACTTTGAGGTTGTTGTGAGCTGTGATGCCAGAGCACTATACCAAGGGTGACATAGTGAGACTGTCTCAAAAAAAAAAAAAAAAATGTATATTCTATTGCTGTTGAATGGAATGTTCTGTTTGTCTGGTAGGTCTATTTGGTCTACAGTGCTGTTCAAGTTCATCATTTCCTTATTGATTATCTACCTAGATGATCTGCCCATTGTTGAAAGTGTACTTTTGAATACCCATACTATTGTTGTATGACTGTATATTTCTCCCTTCATTTCTGCTGTTATTTGCTTCACATATTTTGGTGCTCCAAGGTTGGGTGCATAGATATTTACAATTGTTATAGCCTCTGGAGGAAATGATCCTTTTATCATTGTATAATGCCCCTCTTTGTCTCCTGAGTTTTTCACTTAAACCTACCCCTGCTCTCTGTTGGTTGCCATTTGTGTGAAATATCTTTTTCTATCCTCTATTTTCAACTTATGTGTATGTTTAAAGCCAAAGTGAGTGTTGTATAATTAGCATATAGTTGTACCTTATTTTTTAATCCATTCAGCCACTCTTTGTCTTTTCTTTTATTTTCTTTTCTTTTTTTTTTTTTTTTTTTGGAGACAGAGCTTCAAGCTGTGGCCCTGGGTAGAGTGCCATAGTGTCACAGCTCACAGCAACCTCCAACACCTGGGCTTAAGCAATTCTCTTGCCTCACCTCCCAAGTAGCTGGGACTTCAGGCGCCTGCCACAATACCTGGCTATTTTTTGGTTGTAGTTGTCATTGTTGTTTGGCAGGCCCAGGCTGGATTCGAACCCACCAGCTCTGGCATATTTGGCTGGTGCCTTAGCTACTTGAGCTACAGACACCAAACCTACTCTGTATCTTTTCACTGGAAAATTTAATCCATTTACATTTGATAGTTTTGCCATTTTGTTCATTGTTTCCTAACGCTTTTGTGGTTCCTTCTTCATCACTTGATATCTTCCTTTGTGATATGATGAATTTTTGTAATGGTATGCTCTAATTTCTTTCTCTTTCTCTTTTGTATATCTAAAATAGACTATAGTCTTTTTCTTTGTGGTTACCATAAGGCTTACATAAAACGTCTTATAATTATAACAGTCTATTTTAAGCTGATATGATCTCAACTTTGACCATATATAGAAAATCCTCATTTTTGCAAAACTATTTTTACTTCTGGATAGTTATTTAAATTGATGTTCCTTCTAAGCAAGAGGTGCTAAAAAACTCCTATCCTACCATGTTGCTGACATTACTCCCAAATCTATACCATATTTTAAGCATTCCTCTGTGGTCTTATAAAACACTTTTATTAATTTATACTCTAGGACAATAATTCTCAAATATTCACCATCAAAGACTTTTTTTATTATGTGTTTGACATTATGGATCCCAAATTTTAAACATTTTATCAGCCAAACTATATTAATTCATAATAAGTATTTCTTTATCTCTTTCTTTCTTTTTTTTTCTTTTGAGACAGAGTCTTCCTATGTCACCCTCAGTAGAGTATTATAGCGTTACAGCTCCCAGCAACCTCAAACTCTTGTGGTTAAGTAATTCTCTTGCCTCAGCCTCCCAAGTAGCTGGGACTATAGGTGCCCACCACAACAGCCAGCTATTTTTTGGTTGTAGTTGGCCTGGGCTGGATTCGAACCCACCTGCTCTGGTGTATGTGGTTGGTGCGTTAGCTGCTGAGCTACAGGTGCTGACTCTATTTCATTATTTTTTCAATAGTCAACAACATCTCTGCCCATTAGAGCTGATCTGTCACACTCTTTTGATCATCACAGCCCCAAAGTTAACATGTGAGTTAGCCTATCCTAATTCAAGGTCCCACTTGAGATTAAAAATTGTTCTGAAATCTCCTTTACCACTTTCACAGATCTCATAAACATCTAGGAACCCTGCATTTATTAGTAAATCTTAAGGAGAAAATATTTGCTAAGCCAGGTAAATTTATCCTTAACCCAGTCAAAATTATCTCTAAATCTAACTAGGTAATACCTAGATTAATGAGAGTTCAGAATCCATTTGTTCTTATGATACGATCTTGATTTTCAACTTAGAACTAGAAAATTTACTCATTAAAAACATCCCTTGAGATAGAATCACTATGGATTTATTTTTGGGTAGCATGTAGATTCTTTTTATTATTATTTTTCTGTAGGTTCTTTTTAAAAATATAAATTTGTGGAACTTTTAGTTACATTGTTTACTTCAAGAAAAGTCAGTGTCCATAATGATTTCAATAAGAAATATCAACGTTAAAGGTGTTAACTATATCCCTAATCACATTCTCTTAATGGGGCACTCATAGTAAAACCTACCCAGCAGAATGAGATGTTGAAGTGGGGTTAAATATAATTGAAATATGGGACATTTACAATTCATCTTCTTTTAGAAGTCTGAATCTTCAAAGTGTTTTGGTATCATTAATTTTGATGAATAAAGCCATAGCCTGGCTGGAACAAAATGTTTTCTGTTCATTATCATGTCCTCATGTCAGAACTACTAACTTGGTGTCCTGAAGACTTACTCGAAATGTTCTTTTTTAAAAGAAGCTGTTATTGCCAGAGTTACCCCTTATTGTTCATTAGGAACACTGAGTACTTTGAAATGTTTCCAAAGTTAAAGTCACACTCCTCCATAGCACACCTGAGTTCACAAAGTAGTTACAAGTCTAAGTAGGATAACACGCCTGTAATCCTAGCACTCTGGGAGGCTGAGGAGGGTGGATTGCTTGAGCTCTTGAGTTCAAGACCAGCCTGAGAAAGAGCAAGACCCTCATTTCTAAAACATAGCCAGGCACTGTGGCAGCTGCCTGTAGTCCCAGCTCCTTGGGAGGCTGAGGCAAGTGAATCGTTTGAGTCCAGGAGTTGGAGGTTCCTGTGACACCACAGCACTCTACCTGGGGCAACAAAGTGAGGCTCTGTAAAAAAAAAAAAAAAAAAAAAAAAAAAGAGTAGGATAACAGAAACATTATCAGCTTTTGTCAGTTCAAAATTCAAATCCTATTACTTCCTAGTTTGACTGACCTTGAAGGAGCATTTATGAGTCCCAGGTTTTCTTTCAGTATAAATGGAGTCTATAAATGGTACTTATTCATAAGATTGTTGTGAGAAAATGAGGAAACAAATATAAAAGGGGTTTAGCATATGAATTCTCTTTTGGAAAGAGATTGTGTAATCTAAAGGAACTTTTGAAAAATGTCAGTCTCCTTATATCTTGGGGTGTTTATTATTACAGAATCACTAGCCTGAGGGAAACCAGATTTCTGTTAGTAAAGGGACCCCAATTTTCTCCGTCTCATTTGCACCAAACTGGATCTGCATTTTATTCTTTATGCAAAGCAGTCAACTGTTTTGATTAAAGAATAGCTAAGGCTTCCTTTTCTGGGAATGTATGATAGTTACTCTTTACTTTGGTCGGGAAAGTTAAAGGAGAGATTTGCAAACATTTATTTCATTCTTACTATGTAAAAGGCAAGAGTGAAAACATGATGCAGTAGTGACAACTATGGACACTAGTACCAGATTGTAGGCTCTGCCTTTTATATGTCTTAACTGTTGGATCAATAGGGACATCAGTTTCCTCATCTTAAAACTAGAGTTACAATAGTGCCTGTTGAGGAATAAATGAGGCAATCTTTTTAAAGTTCTTTTAATAGAGTACATGACACACAATAAGTGTTATGTGTTTGATAAATTCATTTTTATTATGTTTGGTACCTACTTTTTATAGATCTTGTTTTTTCCCCCACTGGGTTACAAATCCCCTAAGAAATAAATGCACCTTGGAAAGGGAAGGAAAATTTCACACTCCCCTCTATGTTAGTGTCCCTACACCTGCTCAGTGTTAGATTGTGTCTTATATTTACTTTACACACATTTAATTCCCACCTTTTGATGTACATGTTATCACCTTCTTTTTACAGACAACACAGCTAAAGCCCAGAGGGGATAGTGAATTGCCTACATTGTACAATTGGAGATAGAATTCAAATGTTGTCTAATGCCAAACCCCATAATCATATGCCTTAATAGCTATAAAGATACAGAGGGAGAGAATCTAGTGTTTTTTATATGGCCACATTCTGCTACTGTTATTATCTCTTACCAGCTGTCCTAAAGTATTTAGTGTATTTTTCTCTAATAATAAAAGGACATCTATTAAATATTGTGCCTAGGGATCATGGGTAAAAGAGTACTCACTCTACCTGCCCAAAGCAAATACAAATCTATGTCATAAAGAAAGAAAAGAATAATTAATAATTATATTTTCAGGGAAGAGGGAGAAAAAGTAGAGAGATGAGAGAGGGACAGACGAGGAAGGGAAGGGAAGCTAGTTTGCTGCCTTGCAAACTTAATTTACAATACTGATGAACGCAGACATAGAGGAAGCATCACAAGAACCATAGAATTAGCTTCTGCCTGCAGGAAAGGAAGGTCAGCAGACAAAAGTCACAGGCTACCAGGAAGCACCAATGTGAGCAAATTAAGGTGCAGTCAACCACAATAGTCATCCATAGGACAGATGACTGTCAAGCCAGTTATTAATAAACTAAGGAGCCAGAGTGAGGAAAAGACTGGAGCCCATTGTCATTGTTGGTGTTCCTTAGGTAAGGCTGACAAACCAGTGGCTTTTGAAAAATGCTATTCTGGCCCAGGCATGGTGGCTCACACATGTAATTCTAGCACTCTGGGAGGCTGGGGAAGGTGGATTGCCTGAGCTGAGGACTTTGAGACCAGCCTGGGCAAAGTGAGACCTCATCTCTACTAAAAATAGAAAAACTAGCCTGACTATTATGTGGCATGTGCCTATAGTCCTAGCTACTTGGGAGGCTGAGAAAAGAGGATCACCTGAGCCAAAAGTTTGTGGTTGCTGAGGCTATGACACCACAGCACTCAGGGTGACTGAGTAACTCTGTCACAAAAAAAAAAAAAAAAAAAAAAAAGGAAAAGTCTATTTAGAGTACTTATGAGAGATTGTTCCATGAGAAATGGGATGTAATGAGAAAAAGAAGGGAGATGAAAATGACAGATGTGGAAAAGACAGAAGGAAAAGAAAAGGGGAAGAAGAGAATGAGGTTCGTGAAGAAGAATGTTAAAGATATAGAAACAATCAAACCATCTACCAGCTGTTTTAATTTAGCATCTACTACATGCAAAAGACTAAAACTATAATTCTCTGAGAATACAACAGAATAATAATTGACAACACTATTTTTGAATGGTTACAAAGTGCCAGGTACTGTAGTAATAGTCTACATACTATTTTCTGTTTTAACAACTTTCCAAGGTGAGGATCCCGGGCTTGAGAGGTTAATTTCAGTCAGTGGAAATCAGTGATTACTAAACAAGGTTAATAAAATGCACTTTTCTTCTCCTCCCTTCTCATTTTTCCTTCAATTTTTATAGAATTTTAAAAAATGCGTATACATATATTGTTAATTATAAAAAGGATACACATTTATTATGGAAAAGTTGGAAAACACTGTTAACAAAGTTAAAAAGCAATATGATTCTTCAAATCTATGCTATGTTAAGGGAGTACGAGAAAGAACATCCTAAAATTGATAAAACATCTGTGAAAAACCCTGTTCTGATACTTTCATCGACATTGAGTATAAGCTATTAAAAGTAGCCATTTGATAAAAGGGAAGAGAAGCTCCTTGCTACTTTAGTCTGCATCTCTCTGAAATAGATTCCATGATTTTTTCATGAAATCTATTTCATGTGTCATGCATTGACATTGACTTTCCATTTTCTTTTGGAATGTCTGTTTCTAACTGATTTGCAAATTATAGTAAGAATATTAACTTTGTCAACTAATCGTAGCGAGTATTTTTCCTACTTTCTCTTGTTTTGTTTATAGACATTTTGACATAAAGAAGGTTTTTGTGCTTACATCATCAAATGTACTGAACTATTCCTTTGCATTTTCCTCTTCTGTTTTCTTTTCTTTGAAGAGGCTTTCTCTACCCCAAGATTGGCTGTATTATCTTTTAATGAGCTGGGTTTTGAAGGAGGCAAGGGACATGGACTGATCCAGAGAAGGAGGGAGGAGATTTGGGTATTCAAGGCAGATTCAATGATGGGGCTGATTCAGCCAAAAGTAGGAATGAGGCCCAGAGATTGGCAAATAGAAAATGGATTGCATCAGTCTATACATGGCAGACAGAGAGGAAAATAGATAGGCTAGGGGGCTGTGAAAGCTGGACTGCGGAGTGTGATATTGATTTGTTAAACAGGAAATTAAGAGTCATGCCAGCTTCTCCCAAAGGGGAATCCCAGGTGTAAAAAGGACACTATATGATAACAGGTTTGTTGGGAGTTGTACAAATGCAAGAAGCTGAAAGAGCCAAGGCACTGTTGCTGCAATCCAAGCCCCAGGTGATGACATACTAAATTGGCAGAGCTGGTTGGAGCAGTGGAAAAGGAAGAGGCAAATATAAGAAATATTTCTTCAGGGAAAATAGCAAAACAAAACAAAATAAAACAAAACCCCCTCACAAAACTGCAACAAGAAAAAAAACAGGATTTTTAAACTTAGTACCTTAAGAGCCATAGAAAAGAGGGAGTTTAAATATTTCTGCTGTTTGGAGACAGAGGTAAGGTTTCTATGTTTTAATAACAGAAGCAGGGAGATGTAGAAGACCAAATTGATTTCAGAAGGTGTGAAATGGAGAAACTTAAACTTGTTGCTCAGTTGCTCTAATGTCTGGGCTTTGATGGAACATCCATAATTTTCTACACTTAGGCTAAGAGAAGAAAGGATAACTCATTGGTTCAATGAAGGAAATGAGATCAAGCAGAAAACTGAGGGATTTGATTCTTCCTTCCCCAACATGTGACTCTGAGCAAGGCCTGTACTTAAAGTAAGACAAAGGAGCTTTCTATCTCCTTAGAGATGTTTGGGAACTGACTAATGAGTATGAAGCCTAAAAGGTATAATTTTGAGATAGAATGACTTCTATGTTGGTGTCAGTACTTGGAGTGAAACCCTGTGAGGAGAACTGCTAGATAAAATATACTGCTACATTTAAATTTCAGATAAACAATGAAACAATTTCTGGTAATAAATATGACTCAAAAGTTGTACTGGACATATTTATACAAAAAAATTATTAATTGTCTAAAATTCAAATTTAATTTGTTGTCCTGTATTTTTATTTGCTAAATCTGGCAACTCTGCCTATAAAAGGAGATTCCAGAAATCTCCAAGAGTACGGCAGTTTGTTCTAGCGGTTGGTGGCAGTTGGGAAATGGAAAATACAACAGGAAATTTCAACTTCTCAATAGGAGAAGATGCAAGTGAAGCCGGAGGAAGAGATGACAAACACAGCTCAGATTCATTAATGTTTCTTCAGCTTTGCATTGTGCTGCATACTTTGGGGGCTTCATTCAAGTAGCTTACTATGAATTTTAAATTAATTCCTATAGTCAGTCATTCCACAGACATGTATTGTGAACATACTATGTCCTGGGTTCAGCCCTTGGCATTAAATTCTCAGATGAAAAAGTGTTGCAGCTCATAAAAATAGGGGAGACTAGACTAACTCAGGAGACCAATTCAAACGGAATCTATTGGGGCACTGAAAGTGTGGCTTCTACAAGCAACAGGGGGAGGTAGGAAAAAATTTTTCCTCTGTGTTCATGGCCTTGCTTAGCTTTGAGAAGCAGCCATAATACAAAGGAAGTAGCAATCAACTGGTCATATATTAATTAAAGAATGGAGGGTTTTAGCTAAGCCTTACTTACCCTAAAGATCCTTGCATGACACAAGACTGCTACTGGAAGAAAGATTTCATGAAACATGCCAATTATTTGCAGTGATACGAAGATGAAAAAGTCTGCTCTCACTACAAGCATATCTTCTGAGAGGAAAGTGCTGGAGCAAGAGCATTCTTCCTCCAGACCCCCTTTCTCCTTTAAGTTCCTGGATTCCTTATAAAAGAGATTTCTTATGTCAGAGCGTTGAGAGCACAGGTGAGTTTTCCTGATCATGGTGAGAGATAGTAAAAGATTCCTTGCTTAACAGACCTGGAAAAGCTGACCAAGAACTTTATGGTGTCAGACCTCTTCTTTATGTCCCCTTCTACCCTGAAATGTCAACACCCTGGCATCTGATACAAGCATGGCCACGAAGTCTTGAGACATCTGCAACCTATCTGATGGGAAACCTGACACCTCGCTTTATAGAACAATATCTACTTTCTTAGGGCAAGACTGTTAAAGAACTAGAGACAAAAGAACTCACCAGGGTTTTTAGGAGTACGTCATGATTTACAAAGGGCTTTACAATAATTTTACAAAATTATTTTCAGATGGAAAATTCAAATCTCAAAGATGACATGTGTAGGTAATTAGTCCAAGTACACATTGCCTAAAAGTGTTAGGGTCAGAACTGGAAGTCTAGGTTCTTTTAGTCATAAATCTCATGCTGACCCCACATCACAGGTCCTTGTCTTCTAGGCAATTCCTTTTACACATATCAATAAAACCCTGCTTCTGGGGACCACCTGGGAATCCTTAAATATGAGAACTTATTGTCAAAGGATTTGACCTCTACCATTCTTTCATAATAAAAACTACTATTTACTGAGCACATTCTGTGTACTATGCATCATTGTGTTAAGTAGTTAATGCTACCCATCTATTCAATAGATGGCTGTAGAGTCAGATAATTATCTATTTAAACCATCCATTTAATCTTCACTACAATTGTATGTGTATATAGTTGTGTGTGTGTGTGTGTGTGTGTGCAGTATGTGTGTATGACTTGCTCAATCTCACATAGTGTAATAATAGATTGTGCCAGCATTCTAGCATTCTAACCCAGGATTGCCTGACTCTAAAGTCACTATTATAAACTGGATGTGGTGGCTCAAGTCTGTAATCCCAGCAGTTGGGGGGCCCAGGCAGATGGATTGCGTGAGCTCACGAGTTTGAGACTAGCCTGAGCCAGAGCAAGACCCTGTCTCTAAAAAATAGCTGGGCATTGTGGCGGGCACCTGTAGTCCCAGCTACTTGGGAGGCTGAGGGAAGACAATTGCTTGAGCCCAAGAGTTTTAGGTTGCTGTGAGCTAAGATGCCATGGCACTCTACCAAGGGTGACCAAGTGAGACTCGGTCTCAAAAAAAAAAAAAGAAAGAAAGAAAGAAAGAAAGAAAGAAAGAAAGAAAGAAAGAAAGAAAGAAAGAAAGAAAGAAAGAAAAAGTCACTATTATAATTTTCCTCTTCCTAGATAATTATTTCTACCATTGAAATGCACAAAGTGACATTCAAACATGGTTTCATAGGCCAGAACAATGGCTCATGCCCTTTGGGAGGCTAAGATTGGTGGAACATTTGAGCCCATGAGTTTGAGACCAGTCTGGGCAACATAGCGAGGTCCCGCTCTCCTCTCAAAATTAAAAAATTAGTTGGGCGTGGTATACGCCTATAGCCTCAGCTACTCAGGAGTCTGAGATGGGAGGTGGAGCCTAGGAGTTTGAAGACGAAGTAAACTATGACCACACCACTTCACTCCTGCCTGGGCAACAGAGGGAGAGCTCATCTCTAAGAAAAAAGAAAAGCTTTCATTTTTAAATTTTCAAATACATTTACTTATCTTTGATTTTTGCTGTCACAAACACAGAAGAATATTAAACTATGATCTCCAAAAGGACTCTCAAATTTACACTTCACTAGTTGACCAAGAACAATAATTTGCACGAGCATTTTTAGGATCATGCTTATATTTCCACTATAGGTCAAAGTATATCTATTTAAACTGAGGCCCCTGGGAGCCGCCCGTACTCAGTGGGTAGGGCGCTGGCCACATACACCAAAGCTGGCGGGTTTGAACTTGGCCCAGAACAGCTAAAACAACAATGACAACTACAACAACACACACACAAAAAATTGCTGGGCATTGTGGCAGGCGCCTGTAGTCCCAGCTACTTGGAAGGCCTAGGCAAGAGAATGACTTAAGCCCAAGAGTTTAAGGTTGCTGTGTGCTGTGACGCCATGATACTCTACCCAGGGTGACAGCTTGAGACTCTATCCCAAAATAAATAAATAAATTAATTAATTATAAAACTTAAAAAAAAATACATAAACTAAGATCCCTTCAGGGGTTAACTTAACTATTGATTTATTCTGGCTTTAAACATGTTGTTTTCTAAAAACAACAGGAGACCTGCTCATCCCCAACAATGTTACAGTCTCTCTAGTGCCCAACATTAAGAAAGAATCTACCACAGTTTCCCAATCAGATGTGAATGGCTTGGTTTTTTGAACTTTGGATACAATTTGCAGGGTTGACATCTCAAGGAACAGTCAAGTTTTGTGGTTTTTTTTTTTTTAGAGACAGAGTCTCACTTTGTTGCCCACAGTAGAGTGCTGGGGTCACAGCTCACAGCAACCTCCAGCTCCTGGGCTCAGGCGATTCTCTTGCCTCAGCCTCCTGAGTAGCTGGGACTACAGGCACCCACCACAATGCCCGGCTATTTCTTTTTGTTGTTGTTGTTGCAGTTTTGCCAGGGCCAGGTTTGAACCCACCACCCTCGGTATATGGGGCTGGCACCCTACTCACTGAACCACAGGCGCCACCCTCAAGTTTTATTTATATCCTCTCACCTTCCCATGAGGACTTGTGTTGATTTACTTGAAGTTTTAAGGTGAAGAAGGAAGGAACAATGAAGAGAGGAGGACTAAGGCAGGGATGGGGACTGATGCAGCTTCTCACCAGGAAGATCAGAGCAGAGACCCTGTCTTCCCCGCTGATCTGATTAACAAATATTTATTGGACCTGCGATATTCTACATGCTGGCTGTTCAGGGACTCCAACCACACCCTTCTAGCACAGACAAGTTAATAGGCTCTTTCAGTTTCTCCTTCCTATACAAAATGCCTGTGGAGAACAGAGGGTTAGTGTTCCTTAGCTATTGGTTTTTTCCTTTTTTAAAACTCATCTATGGGCTTTTACTATTTGCCTGTTGATGTGCTAAGTATTTGTATGTTCAAATCAAAAATTCTGTTTCCTTGCCTGTAAAATAGAGGAAGCTATCTCATGTGGTTATAGGAAATGAGAGGATGACAATAAAAGCTACCGTATTAGTTGAGAGGAAGCCTTGTGCCAGGCACCCTGGTAGGCATGGTAATTATTTCATTTAATCCTTTAAAAAAATAAGGTGGGGACCCTTGTTAGCCACATTTTATAGATAAGCGTATAGAGGTTCAAATTGGTTAAGTCAATTGCCCAAGCCCACAAGGAAAATAAATGACAGAACTTGAACTCTAATCTAGGTTGGTCAGAGGTTGAAGCTACTATATACTCAACAACTGGGATCCATGGTGTCTTCGTAACAAAAGCATAAAAGCAATGGCTGCTGTCTGTTGTTTTAAATACATTTTGTAATACTATAGATAAACAGTTTTGAAAACAAAAATTTTAAATGTTCTATGAAACAACATTGGACAGATTCATTCTTGATCAAACACATAGAAAAGCAGGGCCACCTCATGGGGACTTGGAATCTGAAGTGAATACACATTTCCACAGCATGCTCCCTCTTTGCTTTCATTGATTCTTGGTTTGTTTGTTCATTTGGTTTTTTTGGTTGAAAACAGGCCTTGGTGATTTTGAGGAGCAATCTTTTTTTTTTTTTTTGAGACAGAGTCTCACTTTGTCGCCCACAATGCCATTGCATCACAGCTCACAGCGACCTCAAACTCTTGGGCTTAGGCAATTCTCTTGCCTCAGCCTCCCTAGTAGCTGGGACTACAAGTGCCTGCCAAAAGGCTGGGCTATTTTTAGAGACGAGGTCTTGCTCTGGGTCAGGCTGGTCTAGAACCTGTGAGCTCAGGCAACCTACCGGCCTCAGCCTCCCAGAGTGCTGGGATTATAGGTGTGAGCCACCACACCTGGCTCTTGAGAGCAATCTTAAAATTCACCAAAGTCAACATAGAGTGCAAACTGAAGGTGAGAAGGGCAAAGAGTGGGAAGGATATTTATTAAACTCCTCAATACTCCAGTCATCCAAAGTATGTTATTTAGTCATTTTGTTCAACCTCAATAAGATTTATTGAGTACCTACTGTGTGCCTGGAACTACGCTGATGATGATCAAATTTGTACTGGAACATTGCAAAATGAGGACTCAAAGCCTGGAAGAAAACTAAGTAATTCGCCCAAGATAATATAACTGGTTGTTGACAGAACCTAGTTTCATTCTGTTTCAACCTGTGCTCTTCCCATTGCACCTCTTTTCTTTGTTCAGGTAATGTTGGGACAGGAATTATGGAGAATCTAAGTTGATAACTCCAAAGTTTAAGGTATGCATTGATAGACTTACCTCCCCACCCAGCCTGACCTCATTCTCTCACTAGTTGATTTGTGCTTTCACAAAATCTGGGATATTAGGGATGACCAATAAAAGGATGGGTTTCTTATAGATTCAGGAAATTAAGTGTTGCTTTAAGCACTGTTCTGGAAAATTCCCAGTAACTTTAAAGAAATGCCTTTTAAGAGTTTCTGATTGTTCTGGAAAGTTTTTAAATACCACAGTTTTCCAGATGCTGAAAGCTTTTCAAGTAAGTGCAATGCTTGCACATCTCAGAGGCAAGTCACTAGAGCTGGTGGGGACATGCTTCATTGCCATGTGACGGGAACCCTACAGGCAAAGGGACTGGAGGCCAACTCCTGCTCTAAGCAGGACAAATGCAGATAGAAACAAGCTGCATCTAGTAAAATGTTTCACTGGATAAACTGTGGGGTCAATCTCACACTTACTCTGTCAGCTGTGAGGGGAGAAAGGTATTTGTAGAATGTTTTGAACTACGTTCTTGTGCACTGGAAAACCAAATACCTTCAAAGAAAACAGCTTGCTCTGCTCGATGCCTGTGGCTCAAGCAGCTAAAGCGCCAGCCACATACACCTGAGCTGGCGGGTTCAAATCCAGCCTGGGCCCGCCAAACAACAATGATGGCTGCAACCAAAAAATGGCCGGGCGTTGTGGTGGGCACCTGTGGTCCCAGCTACTTGGGAGGCAGAGGCAGGAGAATCGCTTGAGCCCAGGAGTTGGAGGTTGCTATGAGCTGTGATGCCATGGCCTCTATGCAGGGTGACAGCTTGAGGCTCTGTCTCAAAAAAAAAAAAAAAAAAAAAAGAAAGAAAGAAAAAGAAAACAGCTTGCTCTTGGCTGCAGTGTTTACCATACCATCCTGCTTTTTCCTTCTTAAGTTGCTTGGCCTGATGAAGACACAGATCAAAGTAGTCTACCTTTTAGAAAAGATGGCAGGTTATAGCATTTACATCTCATAACTATCTGATTGCTTAAAGAAATCATGTAATTCAGTGGTTCTCAACCTTCCCAATGCCGCAATGTATTTTCGTTGTTAAAAAGGGGTTGCAACCTACAGGTTGAGAACCGCTGATACTGCTCACATCAGTAAAGTTTTATAAGCATTTACCAGGTACCAATCATTGTGATAGTGGCTGATTGATACAGTGATGGATGCTTTCCCCCATCAAGAAGCTCTTAGTCTAGTGAGGAAACATCACAGATGTGAGTGATAGTAAGTAAGAATACAACAAGATATTTTTCATAGCTGAAGTACTTTGAAAGCCAGCTAAAGAGGGCTGGTGCCAGAGGGCCAAGTTATATTCCTGTTGCTTCTTAATGATAGAAAGTCTTCAGCTAGATACTCAATCCCATCAATCATTAGTGTATCCCTCTGTTAACCAATGCTATTCCATAGGACCATTTTGAGATGCAGCACGGGACTAGGCTCATATATCATCAAGGTGATCTGCCACAATTTGCATAATCTTTGATCTGTTATACATAGTATAAAATACACGTGCCTGGTAAAAGAAATTCAAACAAGCAAACAAAAAAATCAAACAAACAAAAAAAAAAGAAATTCAAAACATACTGAAGAGTATAGAGTGGTCTCTCTACCATTCCTGATCCCTTGCCCTTAGTTTACCTCCTCAGAGGCAACCACTCTGTTTAATCCTCCAGAGATATTTTAATATTTAATACACACATTACATATATATATATATCTTTAGAATTTTTGTTAAAATTATAGCATATTATATATGCTACTGTGTACTCTACTTTTTAACTTACTTTGGAGATCTTTCTATATCTATACACATAGATTACATCATCCTTTTTAATGGCCTATAGAATTACATTTTATGAATATATTGCAGTTTATATAACCATCATCCTGTTGAATAAAAATTCTAGGCCAAAGTTATAATCATTTTTGATAGATTTTTGTCAAATTATTCTAAGATTTATATCAATTTACACTCTCATAAACATTGTTTGAGAATGTTGCTTCATATCCTAGCTACTATAATGTATTATCAAGTTTTCTGTTCTTTGCAAAACTGATAAAAAATAATTTCTTAGTTTTAATTTACAGATCTCTCTCATGCTTAAAAATCACTAATAGCCTCCTACCCCATGAACCTAAGATAGTAGAGGGAAAAAAAAGATATTTTTCTTCCTTATACTTGCTTTGGATTGAATTTTTTAGGTACAGTAAATCTATGAGGAAAACTGATTCAATAAACTGAATTCTTTTCCATAAAAAAAATAAATAAATAAAAATCACTAATAGATCCTTTTGTTTAGAAAGTTTTCCATAACCTAATCCAAGCACAGAAAATTGAAGAAGCTGATAAAAAAGGGTAATCAACATGGAATATACTGTTTGATGGTGAAGATCCAAGAAGAAGAGAGATAAGCTCCATGCAAAAAGGACTGGTCATTAAAAGTTTGACGAGAAGTTAACTCATAATCAGTACAGTGTTTTGGAAGTGGCAAGACTGGAGGGAGGGAAAAAAATTCAATAAAAGGTCATTGCAATTCTAAACTAAGGCACTGCTAGAAAGAATGGAGATTATGAAACCAATATGAAAAGTGTTTCAGAAACAATTGAAAGAACTTGATGACTCAACAAATGTCCGATATGAAAGAGAGAAATTACTTATGCAAATGAATGAATTAAAAAGAAAGGGAATACATGGTAGAAAGTTTGCTGATATTACTAAATACCTACTAAGCAAGGGTTTATGGTAGTTATGTATACATTTCATATATGAAAATTGAATAGACAAAAATATATCCACATTCCATTTATTCAAATTCACAGCAACTTTATTTGGGAAATATAATCCATTTAAGTATAAAAATATTAGAAAAGTAACATGTATAAACAAAGCCTATTGGGGTTCCCAAAAGGGATTCATATCAGAATTCAAAGTCACATCTGTTGGCAAAACCAATACTCTTTATCTTAGTCCAAGTTTCCTAGACTTAAAGAAAACGTTTAGGGAGGAAAAAATTATCTTACATCATACGGAGAAAAAAATTATCTTATATCATACAGAGAAAAATCTGCCCACAATACTTGCAATGTAGCAGGAAGTATTCCCTGAGCTATCACATTATCAGTTCAGTTTAAATCTGACAATTCTCAGAGGAACCCATTATAATTCACAGCTGTCTCCATTTGGAATTGACATGGGTCACCCTCTTTATAGAAAAAAACACTTTTCTTTTCCCTCCAACATTTCTCTGCAATTCATGTGGTAAAATGTGTCAAATTGTATTAAGACTTTTGACACTGTGAATATAATTATGTTCTAATGTTATATAAAAATGTCCCACCAAGTAGATAGCATCTTCATAAATATTGACTGTTAAAGAAAATGAGGATGTAAATGCATCTTACTAGCCTCCTTCTATATGCGCTATTACTTTTCACCTCAGCCTTTTCTGTGAATAAATGCTTTTATTATTATAACCAGCTAGTGTTTGCTGAGCCTAGAAAGGTAATTGATCCTATGGCTGTTTAGTATTTTGTTTGAAAGCTAACTGTACAATTGACATACTAAATTCCTAAGTTGTTTACAGAGTGCTATCATTGCTTTCATTGGTAAAAACAAGAGAATCAACTGAATAACAGACAAAAAGAAACCTTAGTTCAGTGGTTGGGTTATAAAATTAACTGATAGAAAAGTTAATATGCACACTTTAAGCAAATAAACAAAAACTAGTTTTGAGATAATGAAGAATACAACTTCATGAACAATTTCAATAAAAAAGATAAATATCTAAGTATAAACTACTAAGAAATACACAAGATCTATATTAAAATGTTAAGGGACACAAAAGATTGAACAATTAGAAAGGCAGTTGGTGTTCATGGATAGAAAGGCTTAACCAGAAATAAATCTACAATTTAAAGCTCTCCTAAAAATTTCAATATAATTTTCTTTTTTAATTATATACATTGGCTGGGCTCAGTGGCTCAAGCCTGTAATCCTAGCACTCTAGGAGACTGAGGTGGGTGGATTGCTTGAGCTCAGGAGTTAAGACCAGCCTGAGCCAGAGGGAGACTCCATCTCTAAAAAATATCTGTGTGTTGTAGCAGATGCCTGTAGTCCTAACTACCCGGAGGCTGAGGCAAGAGGAATGCTTGAGCCCAAGAGTTTGAGGTTGCTGTGAACTGTACATCATAGCACTCTACCAAGGGGGACAAAATAAGTGAAACTTCTCTAAAAAAAAAAAAAAATTATTATATACACTGATTCTAAAATTCATATGAAAAAATAATAGAAATTAATATTCTAAAAATAAATAAGAAGACCTACCAGATATTAAGATTTTAAAATTATAATAACTAAAACAAAGAGATCACTGAACAACAAAAATCTACAAAAGTGGAATAACTATACATTAGAATTTAACATATTATAAAGGTCTGGTTTCAAATTATTGGGAAAGGATGGACTATTCAATAACAGTTACATAAAAATCAGAATATCCATCTGGGAAAAAGTAAGTGTTGAGCCACAATTCATATTCTCTACCAAAAATAAATTACAGATAAAGAAAAGATTTCATTATTATTATTTTTAAAATATGAAGAGAAAGAAGTCATTTTAGAATTTCAGAGTGAGGAAGAGGAAGAATAAGTTGTCATTATTCACAGATAATACACGTATGATTACACACATAGAAAATCCATAAGAATCTATAAATTATCAGAATTAAAAAGTGAAGGATCTTTCTGGACCTGGCCGAGAGGGTGTCTCCATCATGGGAGTCGATATTCGCCACAACAAGAACTGAAAGGTTCGTGGCAAGGAGCCCAAGAGCCAGGACATTTACCTAAGGCTGTTGGTCCAGCTGTACAGGTTTCTGGCCAGACGAACCAACTCTACCTTCACCCAGGTTGTGCTACAGAGGTTGTTTATGAGTCGCACCAATCGGTCATCACTGTCTCTTTCTCGGATGATCTGGGAAAACAAAGCAGCTGTGGTTGTGGGGACCTTAACAGATGGTGTGAGGGTTCAGGAAGTGCCCGAACTGAAGGTGTGTGCTTTGCGAGTGAGCAGCCGGCCGCCCAGTATCCTCAAGCCTGGGGGCAAGATCCTCACCTTAGACCAGCTGGCCCTGGACTCCCCCAAGGGCCGAGGCACCATGCTACTTTCTGGTCCTGGCAAGGGCCGGGAGGTGCACCCGCATTTCGACGAGGCCCCAGGAACGCCGCACAGCCACACCAAACCCTATGTCCGTTCCAAGGACCAGAAGTTCGAGCATGCCAGACACCGACGGGCCAGCCGAGGCTACAGAAACTAACCCTAGAACCTACTGTTTATAAAAAAGAAAAAAAAAAAAAAGTGAAGGATGTTGCCTGATAAAGAGCCAATATACAAAGCAGTTATCTTTCTATATACCAATAAACGGTCAGAAAATGAATTTTTGTGTGTGTGTGTGGGGGGGGGGGAGCTGGGCACGGTGGCTCACGCCTATAATCCTAGCACTCTGGGAGGCCAAGGCAGGTGGGTTGCCTTAGGTCATGAGTTCCAGGCCAGACTGAGCCAGAATGAGACCTTGTCTCTAAAAATAGCTGGGTGTTGTGGCGCCTATAGTCCCAGCTATGTGGGAGGCTGAGGCAAGAGAATCACTTGAGCCCAAGAGTTTGAGGTTGCTGTGAGCTGTGACATGACAGCACTCTACTGACAGTGACAAAGTGAAACTCTGCCTCAAAAAAAAAAAAGAATTTTTTTAAAAGATATACCATCTATCACAGCATCAGAAGTTTCAAATAGGAATAAATTCACACCAAAAAAAGTATACAATCTCTACATAGAAAACTATAATCTTTATTGCAAAAATTTAAAGAATAAAGGCCATATAAATCATATTTATGAATTGGAAGACTCAATGATTTAATTTCATTTTATTATTTATTGTTTTTAGACAAGGTTTTGTTCTGTTGCCCAGGCTAGAGTGCAGTGGCATGATCACAGCTCACTGCAACTTCCAACTCCTGGGTTCAAGTGATCCTCCTGCCTCAGTCTGCTGAGTAGGTGGAACTATAAGCACACACTGCCATACCCAGCTATTTTTTTAGTTTTGTAAATTTTTTGTAGAGAATGAACATCACTATGTTGCCCAGGTTGGTCTTGAACTCTTGCCCTGAAGTGATCCTCCCACCTTGTCTTCCCAAAGTGCTGGGATTATGGGTTTAAGCTGCTAAACCTTCAATGATTTTTAAAATGTCAATTCACTCCAAATTATTTACAGATTCAATACAATTGCAACACAAATCCCAAGAGGATTTTGTTTTGTCTATGAGACTCTATAAGGTGATTCAAAAAATTTTTTTTTGTTTTGCGTTCAAGGTTGTCGTGAGCTATGATTATGCCACTGCACTCTAGCCTGGGCAACAGAACAAAACCTTGCCTACAAACAATAAATAATAAAACAAAATAAAAAGTGTACAGTCTCTACATAGAAAGATTGTTTTTGTTTTTGAGACAGAGTCTCACAATGTCTCCCTTGGTAGAGTGCTGTGGCATCACAGCTCACAGCAACCTCAAACCCGTGGGCTTAAGCGATTCTCTTGCCAAGTAACTGGGACTACAAGCACCTGCCACAACACTCTGCCATTTTTTTGTTGTAGTTGTCATTGTTGTTTAGCCGGCCTGGGCCAGGTTTGAACCCGTCAGCCCTGACTGTATGTGGCTGGTGCCCAAACCACTGAGCTACAGGCACCGAACCAAGATGATTCAAAAATGTATAGGGATAAGTAAAGAACCATAGAACGATGAAGATATATTTGAAAAAGAACAAGGTAGGAGTAATTGCTCTATTGGATATTAAACTTATTATAAAGCTACAATAATTAAGTCAGCATTGTAATGGTGTAAGGATAGAAATTATAAATAGAACAATGGAATAGAAAAACAATCTAGAAATTAACTGCCATTTGAACATCTGATTTATAACAAAGGTGACACTTCAGAATAGTAAGGAAAGGACAGTCTTTCTACAAATGATGCCGAGTCATTAGATACTTATGTGCTACAAAAGGTAAGACAATAGAAAAACTCAACTTCAGGTACATTGTTTTCCTAAAGATAGCAGATAGAATAATGTAACTTCTAAGAGATAAAATAAGAGAGTATCTACCTTTAGATTGATGCAAAGTTCCTAAACATAATCCCCAAAAACACTATATAGGAAGAGACTGATGTGTGATTACATTAAGATGAAGACCTTCTATTCATTAACAGATAGCATTAAGAAAATGAAAAAGCAGGCCAGACACAATCCTCTGGGAGGATCACTTGAGGTCAGGAGTTCAAGACCAGCCTGAGCAAAAACAAAACCCTGTCTCTACAAAAAATAGAAAAATTAGGGGGCATGGTGGCACGTGCTTGTAGTCCTAGCTATTAGAGAGGCTGAGGTAGGAGAATCACTTGAGATTAGGAGTTTGAGGTTGCTATGAGCTATGATGATGCCCTTGCACTTTAGCCAGGGTAACAGAATAATTGTCTCTAAAAAAGAAAAAGAAAAGAAAAAGCTAACCACAGAGTGGGAGAAGATAGATGCTGCAACACATATAATTTAAGGATTCATATCTGACATATAGAAAAAATAGCTACAAATCGATTAGAAAAAGCAAAAAAAAATCCAATTTTATAAATAGGTAAAAGTCTGAGACAGACACTTTACAAGAAAAATATATGGCTAGTGGACATCAATACTCAGGGAAATGTTAATTAAAAACCACAATGGGGTACCACTACAGAGCTACTCAAGAAGAGAGACAACCCCAACTGTTGGTGAAGATGTCAAGAAACAGCTCTCATATAATGCTGCTGGGAACGTGCAGCCCCATTGGCTGTACTTGTTTTTTGTGTTTTATTGTTTGTTTTGCTTTGTTTTTTGAGACAGAATCTCAAGCTGTCACCCTGCGTAGAGTGCCGTGGTGTTACAGTTCACAGCAACCCCAAACTCTTGGATTTAAGCAATTCTCTTGCCTCAGTCTCCCAAGTGGCTGAGACTACAGGCACCCGCCAGAACACCTGGCTATTTTTTGTTGTTGTTGTTGAAGTTGTCATTGTTGTTTTAGCTGGCCTGGGCTGGGTTCGAACCTGCCAGCTTCAGTGTATGTGGCTGGTGCCCTACCCATTGAGCTATGGGCACCGTCCCATCGGCTGTACTCTTGTACTCACTGGTGTTAGCTAGGAAAGCTGAATATATACATACTCATATTTGTGACCCAGCAATTCTACTCCTAGGAATATAGTCAATAAAAATGCATGCACATGTGCACCAAGGTATAAATGAGCATGTTTATAGCAGCATTCAGCGTTATTCATAAGAATAACAAACTAGAAAGAACCAATATCACCATAAACGGTAGAATGAATAAATAAATATTGGCACAGTTTTATAACAGAACACGATACTGAAAAACACATAACATATTGAGCTAAAGAAGTAAGATATAAAAATATTACTATATGAATTATTCTATTCTTGAAGTTCAAAAACAAGCAAAAATTAAACTGTACTGTTTAGGAATTCAAAGTGTATAATCTCTACATAGAAAACTATAAACTTTATAGTTTCTTTAAAGAAAAGCAAGAAGTTACTACTATGAAATTCAGTATAGTATGTACTTGTATGTATGTATCTTGTAAGGGGACAGAAGGGACACAAGCGGACTTTGGGGATGCTAGCAGTGTTCTATTTCTTGATATTGATGGTGATTACAGGTGTTTTTGCTTTGTGCTCATTCATTGAGTTATATATTTCTGTTTTGTGAACTTTTTTTATATATGTGTTATATTTAATAATTTGAAAACATGTTAAAAAAAACCCTCTCTCTAGAGAGAAAGCAAATGGCAAAATATCACAATTGCTATGGTGAGGTGAAGGGGATATGAATATTTTACTATTCCTTCAACTTTTCTGTAAGTTTGAACACTTTTTAAAAGTTGCAGAGGCTGGGCGTGGTACCTTTCTCCTTTAATTCCAGCACTCTGGGAGGCCAAGGTGGATGGATCATCTGAGCTCAGGAGTTCCAGAGCAGCCTGTGCAAGAGTGAGACCCCATCTCTACTAAAAATAGAAAAACTAGCCAGACATGGGTGCATGTGCCTATAGTCCCAGCTGAGGCAAGAGGACTCCTCAAGCCCAAGAGTTTAAGGTTGCTGTGAGCTATGATGCCATAGCACCCTACCTAGGGTGACAGAGTGAGACTCTGTCTCAAAATATCAAAATTAAAATTAAAATAAACTGGGCATAGTGGCTCATTCTTGTAATCCTAGCACTCTAGGAGGCGAAGGCAGGTGGATTGCTTGAGCTCACAGGTTGAAGACCAGACTGGGCAAAAAGCAAGACCCCCATCTCTACTAAAAATGGAAAAAACTGAGACAAGAGGATTGCTTGAGCCCAAGAGTTGGAGGTTGCTGTGAGCTATGATGTCACAATACTCTACCCAGGGTGACAGCTTGAGACTCCCCACCACCACCAAAAAAAATAAAAGGCCGTGTGTGGTAGCTCACACCTGCACTCTGGAAGGCTAAGGTGGGTGGATTGCCTGAGCTTACATGTTCGAGACCACAAGAGTGAGAACTCACCTCTAAAAAAAATAGCTGGGCATTGTGTGGATGCCTGTAGTTCCAGCTACTAGGGAGTCTGAGGCAAGAGAATCGCTTGAGGCCAAGAGTCTAAGGTTGTTGTGAGCCATAACACCATGACACTCTACCAGAGGTAACAAAGTAAGATTCTGTTTCAAAATGAATAAATAAAATAAAATACAATTGGAGAAAAAAAATCTCTTTAAATCTAACTTCTCCAGTAGCTATTGTCCCATTTCAAAGCCTTTACCTTATGGCAAACTTCTCTCTTCTCCAATTCTCTCCCAAACATACTCCTAACAGGGTTTTGCCTCCACTATAGCAACCAAACTACACCACTGACCTCCATATAGCTAAGTCCAATAATCATGTCTCAGTTCTAGTCTTCATCTTTATTTCCTATCTGCAGCATTTTACACTGTTGATCTCTCCCTTCCCTGAAACGCTTTTGAGCTTTCAGAATATGTGCCTAATTTTTCTCTTACTTTTTCAAATGCTTTTTTTTTTTTTTTTTTTGAGACAGACTCCATTGCCCCAGGTGAAAATGCTATGGCATCATAGCTCACAGCAACCTCAAACTCTTGGGCTCAGGTGATTTCTCTTGCCTCAGACTCCTTAGTAGCTGGGACTACAAGTGTCCACCACAAAGCTTGTCATTCTCCTTTCCCAGTCCTCTTCCTGACTTCTAAATGTGAAGTGGCCTAGGGTTTTGCCCTGAACAGCACACTTCAAATATTTACATAAATGTAACTTTTTTAAGTGAAGCCTTATCTGGCCCTTCTTATCTAAAATTATAATCCTATACTTCTTAACTCCTTTTCTTGGTTTGTTATATTCTCCTTAGCACTATCTAAAAGTGGTTTAGATATCTATCTATTTTGCTTATGTGTTTATTGCCTACCTTCCCCACTAGAATATAACTTTCAAGAGGAAAGGATTTTTATGTTTTGTTAAAGCTCCATGTCCAATGTCGAGAACAGTGCCTGGCACACATTAGCCATTCAAGCAGTGTTTGTTGACTGCATAATGAATTGTACTTAAAGTAAAATCCATAGTCATAGGTCAGGCGTGGTGGCTCACTCCTGTACTCCTAGCACTCTGGGAGACCGAGGCTGGTGGATGGCCTGAGTTCACAGGTTCAAGACCAGTCTGAGAAAGAGCAAAACCACATCTCTAAAAATAGCTGGGCATTGTGGTGGGTGCCTAGAGTCCCAGCTACTTGGGAGGCTGAGGCAAGAGGATCACTTGAGCCCAAGAGTTCAAGGTTGCTGTGAGCTGTGAAGCCATGACACCGTGGCACTCTACCGAGGGCAACAAAGTGAGACTCTGTCTCAAAAACAAAACAAACAAACAAAAAAAAAAACTGTAAAATCCATAGTCCTAGCTTACAAAATCCTGCTTAATTTGTCTTCTGCCAGCTTCTCCATTCTCATTTTATATCCTTTCATTGCTCTAAAGATACCTAGCTCTTCTCCAACTCAGAGGCTTTGTGCTTACTATTTCCTTTGCTGAGAAACCTCTTTCCTGGGTCTTCACATAATTGACTCCTTTTCATTCTTCAGGGCTCAATTTAAATATTAACTCCTTAGAAAGGTCCACTCTGACAACTCCTATCTCTATTTACCTCCCTCCCTCCATAGTATCATGCCCAGATACATTTTCCTGTTTATTTTTTTCATAGTATTTACCACAATTTTCTTGTTGATTTATGTGATGACATGATTGTTTGGTCTGTCAGCCCTGGTAGAATGTAAGTCTGCTTTTTCAGTGATATATCTTCAAGATCTATCCCAGGTCTGGCACATAGTTGTTGCTCAATAAATGGCTAATGTATGAAGGAATAAAGGAATAAGTAAATTAAGAAAGCAATTCTTTCAGTGCTTAGGGCAGGGTCTAAATATACACAAAGAACCAATGCCATCACTGTCCAAGAAGACAAAGGGCATTTGTCCTGATTCATGGAGAGCCAAGGAATGAAATACTCAGCATTCCTTTAGAGTCAACTTCCTTACAAGATCTTTTTCCTCTGAATAGTCTGAACAATTACTGGAGAATAAAAATAAATGTGGAAATAGGCTACCTAAAACAAATGGACTTCTTTTGATGTACTAATCAGAGATAGCCTAAAATGCTCAGTTATGGACAATTTAGGAAGGATGGCCTTTGACATCCAATAGTTGCTGCTTGAAACAATGATGGCTGTGTGGGAAGAGGAGTGGGAGGATGACTTCCTAGTTAGAGGAAAAGTACACCGTGTGTTCCACCCACTTTTCCACTTATTTTATCATTATTATGTATATGAGAGCAGGTTTTACAATAAATTAAGATCAGGCTTAATGGGGGAAAAATGTCACAAAATAGAAAAAATACAACTTGGAGTGAAGTTGAAGAGGCAAAATACCATCATGTTTTCATGAAAAAGAGGAGCCATTAAGGGCCAGGCATTTTACTTATGTAACCCTCCTGAATTTTTTTTTTTTTTTTTTTTTGAGACAGAGTCTGACTTTGGGCTAGAGTGCAGTGGCATCATCACAGCTCACTGCAACCTGAAATTCCTGGGTTCAAATGATCCTCCTACCTCAACCTCCCAAGTAGCTGGGACTACATGTGTATGCCACCATGCCCAGCTAATTTTTATATTTTTATACAGACAGGGTCTTGCTTTTCTCATGCTGGATTTAAACTCCCGACCTCTAGCAATTCTCCTGTTTTGGCTTCCCAATGTGCTTGGATTACAGGTGTGAGCCACCATGCCCAGCCCCATTCAATCTTTACATGAGTATTAACCTATCATGGAATGCATATCATTCCCATTTAACAGATCGGGGAGTGGAGGTTTGGAGTTGTAATGGATTTTTTGAATTTCACACAGAAAGTAAGTGACACCTGTTTAAAACTCTGATCCTACTGATGTCCTAGATTATGCTTTTCCACCATACTTGCCAGTCAACCACCTTCTCTTCCAAACATTCCTGAATATCCAGAGCTATGAAACCAAAATGCCTGTGAGTTTCCTCAGCAATGTATCTTGTGACATATTTCTCTCATTCTCGGTGACTAGCGTGGTACCTGGTACATAACTGGTTCCTTAATAATGGTGTATTAAATTTTTTAAAAAAAGAATGAAATTAACACAGGAGATATCTTTAAAAATATGGCTTCCTTTGCAAAACACATGCTGACAACGAAAATCCACTTATTCCTGGTTTTTTTTCTCCCCACTGCAGTTGTCCAAGGATAGGATGTCTCTTCAAGAAGAGCACAAAAGACCAAACCAAAAGAAGGCTGTAGTCAGTGCTGTGCCTCCTTTGTTCTGATTTGGGGAATAGTCTGGTTGTAAAGCCTACAAGATTATCTTCTGGTGGTACAGTAGTTGTCAATACCAACAGCTAGCATTAATTGAACATATACTAGTGCTAGATACTGTGCTAAGCCTTTTGTGGTTTTATTCCATCCTCATTTTATTTAATGTTCCTATTCTCAAGAGAGAGGTACATCTATTATCTCGATTTCACATTTGTAAGAAGGGAGATTTTGACTTACCTTAAAAATAACTGTCAATTTATAAAACAAATACTGTAAAGTCTCTTATTTTCTCTCTCCTTCCTCCCTTCCCTCTCTTCCCTTCTTAAGATATAAAAATATAATCCCTACAGAAATGCAATTGTTTGAAAATAGAGGCACCAGGAAAAGGTTTGTGCAGTCATCCAAAATGCAGGAATCCATAAGACATCATATTTGCCCTAATGAATGTGGTAAGACAGGGCTAGTCTCAAAAAATACATTGTTTTTATAGATAAGAATGATTTGAGGCTCGGTGCCTGTATCTCAGCGGCTAGGGTGCCAGCCACATACAATGGAGTTGGCGGGTTCAAACCCAGCCTGGGCCTGCCAAACAACAATGATAACTACAACAAAAAAATAGCTGGGCGTTGTGTCGGGCGCTTGTATTCCCAGCTTCTCAGGAAGCTGAAGCAAGAGAATTGCTTGAGCCCAAGAATTTGAGGTTGCTGTTGTTGTGGGGCAAGATAAGGGCCACTGACTCAAATTGGAATTTCAAAAAGGAGTCTTTTATTAACCGTGGGGCTGTCTTAGCAAAGTCTAAGGCAGACTAAGTGAGAGAGCATTGAGGGGTCTGAAGTTGGGGTTTTTCTAGCTTGAAAGCTGGCAAAGGGAAAGTTAGCAATTAGAAGCAGAAAGAAACTTGGCAAAAGGGGGGGTGGAGTCAAGATGGCTGACTGAAGCCAGCTTTCCACAGAGGCTCCCGTCCAGAAGGAGAGTTAAAGGACTGAAATTTAACAAGTAACCTGGTGGATTAGAGCTGCACCAAGAAAGAAGGTTGAAGAACACACATCAACCCTGCTGAGGTGAGCTGCGACCCCAAGGATACAAACAAAAGAGACCCTCTAAAAACTGGACCTACTTCCCCTACTAGGGTGCCATGGCACTCTCCTGCCAGGCATAAAACTATATAAAATTGTACATATTCTCTACCTGCAATTCTGAACTCTTAGCACTTTAGAACTCAAAACAGCTTCTCTTCTGCAAGGGAATTTAGCCAGAACAGAAACAAATTCCACAAAGTTGTTCTGTTCTGTCAGTAACATCAATCAGGGGCAGGGCTGCAACTGAGTGAACAACCCCAGCCTCCATTAAGAACCCAAGGTTGTCAGGCCTCACCTCCCCCTGCCATATAGTGGCAGAGAGCAGTGGCCTGGCTGAGGAGACATAGATCTCCCTGTGATTCAGGGCAGCCGAGACCTCTGAAGTCTGGGAGCCTGTCCCCCAGGAGTCCAGATTCTTGGGTATTTTCTCAAGAGTTGTGGATAGGGCATGGAAGACTGCTGGTCAGTTTAGATTCTGCAGCACGGGAGTGAGGTGAGGATGGTCAGCTGAGAGAAAGCCATACAGGAGCAGCAGTGCCCTGAGTCACAGAGCAGCAGCTGCTTTGGCAACAATAGGGCTCAGCCCTGGATATCCCAGAGTCACAACCCCTGTCTCTCTGGGCAACCAGAGGAGGCTGGACATCTTCTCCGATGGCAGCCACTAGTGTAACAGATCTGGGATGGAAACACAGGCCCCGTGAGTAAAGGGTTTGCCTGAGGTGGTACCGGCCTGGGCAGAGCATGGGGAATACGCACGCGCAGAGCCAATAGATTCCTAGGGCAGGGCTGACCCAGAGGATTGCTTCACTGAGCCTGGGACTTACCAGCCCTCAGGGGATCATTAGGCAAGACAAAAGAAGGCAGAAGCAGGAACCAACAGCTAACTAGGCTGCGAATACAAACTACAGCCAAGAACAGGCAGCAGCACAGACAGGGCCTGAGGTGTAGGTTCTATGAACTTAAAACAGCTTCTCTTCTGTAGGAGAATTTAGCTGGGACAGAAATAAATTCCACAAAGTTGTTCTGTTCGGTCAGTAACATCAATCAGGGGCAGGGCTAGAACTGAGTGAACAGCCCCAGCTTCATTAAGCACGCAAGGTTGTCAGGCCTCACCTCTCCCTCCCAGATAGTGGCAGAGAGTAGTGGCTTGGCTGAGGAGACATAGATCTCCCTGTGATTCAGGCAGGTACAAACCCCTGGAGTATCTGCTCATTGTAGGCAACTGGGTTACAGCCCTGCGGGGATATCAGTGACTGAGTGTGACAGAGGTGCAAGGTGGGTAAGGAGGCATTAACCTCCCCAGACTAATAAATTATTGCGTGGGTCTGCCTGACCTCATGGAGCACTGTAGCAAGTCATATTTGAGTTGTCAGCAGACCCCTGTGATATAGTTGCCAGAGACCTTTTAAACTCTCCCACCTGAGACAGGAGCTGACTGAGACAATAGATTTGGACCTCCCGAACTGAGCCAATTGCCCGAGGACTATCCAGGTGGTACCCTGGGTGTGTGGTTGTAAGAAGGATTGATTTTCCTTTTCCAATTGTTGCCTCTGGGATGTGGGGTGACTTAATTGCTGGTATTTCTCCACAGCTGAGATTTCAACCCCAGAGTAACTGATTCACTAGGGTCGGATAGAGACCAGCTGAAAACAAGACAGAGCCACTTAGCCCCACCACACCAAACAGGTCCCCAATTCCTCAGGCCATAGCACTGTATGGGTCCTTGGCAAAGCTCCAGGGGAAAAGGCACAGACACCAGCCCCAGCTTTTGGGAAAAGGGCTGGTTAAAGGCTACTCCTGGAGCCCCAAACACAACCCCCCCCCCCAAGGAAAGATATGGCAGATATAACTGAAGATCCCATTCATAATCAGATGGAAGAGATGTCAGAAATAAATCAAATTCAGAATTTGGATTGCAAACAAGATTAATAGAGTGGAGGAAAAGTTGGAATTAAAAATTCGAGGAGCAATTCAAAAGTTGTCTCAAGAATTCAACGAATTTAAAGACAAAATCACCAAAGATTTTGACACATTGAGGCAAGATTTTGCAGCCCTCAAAGATCTGAGAAATACAGTAGAATCCCTCAGTAACAGAGTGAAGCAAGCAGAAGAAAGGATTTCTGACATTGAAGACAAAGCTTTTGAATGCTCCCAAACTCTCAAACAGGAAGAGAAATTGAGAATAAAAACAGAACATTCTCTCAGAGAGCTCTGGGATTATTTGAAGAAGGCTAATATCCGCCTCATTGGAATCACTGAAAGAGATGATGTGGCTTCGCAAGGCTCAGAGGCCCTGCTCCATGAAATTATGAAAGACAATTTTCCAGACATGCCAAGAGATTCTGAAATTCACATAGCAGACAGTTTCAGAACCCCAGCACGACTCAACCAGAATAAGACATCCCCCAGGCACATTATAATTAACTTCACTAAAGTTAATATGAAGCAGAAAATTCTGAAAGCATCCAGATGTAAGAAAACCATAACCTACAAAGGGAAGAATATTAGAATGACTGCAGAGCTCTCTGCTGAAACCTTTCCAGCCAGAAGAGGGTGATCATCAACTTTTAATCTCCTAAAACAAAATAACTTTCAACACAAACAAAATAACTTTCCTGTATCCAGTTAAACCAAATTTCATTTATGATGGAGAAATTAAATAGTTTAATGACATTCACATGTTGAAGAAATTTGAAATAACTAAACCAGCTCTTCAGAATATTCTCAGACCTATCCTCCATAATGTCTAGCACAATTCTCTACCACAAAAGTAAACTCACTCAGAAACTTTTGATCAAACTCCAACTTCCACAGTGGTGAAAAAATTAAGAATGTCAACTGGACTTTCAAAAAACTCGATAACAAAAATTTTACCAGGCTTATCAATATTCTCCATTAATATGAATTCCTTAAACTGTCCTCTAAAGAGGCACAGGTTGGCTGACTGGATACAAAAAACTCAGGCCACATATCTGCTGCATACAAGCATCTCATCTCGCCTTAACAGATAAACATAGACTCAGGATGAAGGATGGTTGTCCATATTTCAGGCAAATGGAAATCAGAAAAAAGCAGGTGTTGCAATTCTATTTGCAGATATAATAGGCTTTAAACCAATAAAAGTAAGGAAGGATAAGAATGGTCACTTCATATTTGTTAAGGGTAAACCCCAATATGAGATTTCAATTATTAATATTTATGTACCCAACGAGAATGCACCTCATTTTAGAACCGAAACTCTAACAGACACGAGCAACTTGATTTCCTCCAGCTCCATAATAGTCAGAGATTTCAACATTCCTTTGACCGTGTTGGATAGATCCTTCAATAAGAAGCTGAGCAAAGAAATCTTAGATTTAAACCTAACCATCCAACATTTGGATTTAACAGACATCTACAGAACATTTCATCCAAACAAAAATGAATACACATTCTTCTCATCAGCCCACGGAACATACTCCAAAATCAATCACATCTTAGGTCACAAGTCTAACCTCAGTAAATTTAAAGGAATAGAAATTATTCCTTGCATCTTCTCGAACCACCAGGGAATAAAAGTTGAACTCAGTAACATCAGGAACCTGCATACTCATACGAAAACATGAAAGTTAAAAAACCTTATGCTGAATGATAGCTGGGTCAGAGATGAGATCAAGAAGGAAATTGCCAAATTTTTGGAACAAAACAACAATGAAGACATGAATTATCAGAACTTCTGGGATACCACAAAGGAAGTCCTAAGAGAGAAATTTATAGCACTGCAAGCCTTCCTCAAGAGAATGAAAAGAGAAGAAGTTAACAACTTAATGGTACATCTCAAGCAACTGGAAAGGGAAGAACATTCCAACCCCAAACCCAGTGGAAGAAAAGAAATAACCAAAATTAGAGCAGAATTAAGAAAAGCAAGCAGATAGTCCTCAGAATGGGAGAAGATATCCACAGGTTATGTCCCCGACAAAGGTTTAATAACCAGAATCCACAGAGAACTCAAACATATTAGCAAGAAAAGAACAAGTGATCCCATCTCAGGCTGGGCAAGAGACTTGAAGAGAAACTTCTCTGAAGATGACAGGTGCACAGCCTATAGATATGTGAAAAAATGCTCATCATCCTTAATCATCAGAGAAATGCAAGTCAAAACTACTTTGAGATATCATCTAACTCCAGTAAGATTAGCCCATATCACAAAATCCCAAGACCAGAGATGTTGGCGTGAATGTGGAGAAAAGGGAACACTTCCACACTGCTGGTGGGAATGCAAACTAATACATTTTTTTTTTTTTGAAAGATTTTTGGAGAACACTTAGAGATCTAAAAATAGACCTGCCATTCAATCCTACAATTCCTCTACTAGGTATATACCCAGAAGACCAAAAATCACATTGTAACAAAGATATGTGTACTAGACTGTTTATTGCAGCCCAATTCATAATTGCTAAGTCATGGAAAAAGCCCAAGTGCCCATCGACTCACGAATGGATTAATAAATTGTGGTATATGTACACCATGGAATATTATGCAGCCTTAAAGAAAGATGGAGACTTTACCTCTTTCATGTTTACATG
>CAUYPK010163863.1:0-19264 GCA_963574355.1 Loris lydekkerianus
GTAACTAAGAAAATGCCATGAAGGCTACGTTGAACAGTTTGATGAGAATATTTCAGATTGTATATGAATCCCACACATTGTACCCCTTGATTGCACTAATGTACACAGCTATGATTTAGCAATAAAAATAAATAAATTAAACAAAAAAAAGAAAAGAAAATGCCATGAAGGCTACGTTGAACAGTTTGATAAGAATATTTCAGATTGTATATGAAACCAGCACATTGTACCCCTTGGTTGCACTAATGTACACAGCTATGATTTAACAATAAAAAGAAATAATTTAAATTAAAAAAATAAAAAAATCATGCATATTATGACTATACATGATTTATGCCTTTATTCCTTTATAGTTTGCACTCAAGTTATTTCCAAATTTTTATCATTCAAAGAGTTATTGTGACCATTCATTCATTCATTTCATAAATATCAATTTGGTACTTATGTCAATTACTAAACTGGTGCTGAGGAAAAGCCATGAACCAAGTATAAAAATTCTTGCCCCTGTGGACCTTATAGTCTCATTAAGGAGACAGGCAATAAGCAAGATAAATAAAACACATTACATGTGTATTAACATGTAATTAAACTTGTATGTTAGAAATAAGTGCTAAAGAGAAAATAGAGGAAATAATAGCAAGGAACATTGGCAAAAGAGGGACAGGTTTGCAATTTTGGATAAGTAGCCTGAAAAGGCCTCACTAAAAACAGTGACATTGTGAGTAAAGGTCTAAAAGGAAGTGAGGTTCATTGGGGAAAGAGCATTACAGGCAAAGGAAATAAAGAGAAAAGACTCTTCGGTAGAAATATGCCTGGCCAGTGTGTCTGGAACAAAGGTCAGGTAAAGCTGTTGGTTGAAATGACAGGACATTCTTGTACATATATCTTTAAACAAATTATGACTTTGGTTGGCTTTAGACAGGTCTCTTCTTCACTCCCAAAGCCCCTTTCTGCACATGTGGGTTTCATAGCACTTCCCTCCCCCACCCCCCATTGTACCCTCCACCCCACTCCCACCCCCTGCCAAACTCTTCCTTTGCTTCCCAGTAGAGTTAATATTCAAACACCCGGTATTATCTGGCCACTGATTGCATCTCCACCCTCATCTAGTATAACTCTCTCTCTCTGCCATTACGTTTCAACTACCTAGTAGTTCATGAAATCCTTCAAGCTTCTCCCCACTGCATGGCCTTTGTTCTATGCCTGGAATGGTCTTCCAGAACTCTGGACACAGGTGACTTCTCATCCTTTAGGATTCGTGTAAATGTCACCATCTAGAGTGGCATACTTTAATCACTATTTCCTGACTACCACCCCCTTCTCTAATATTCTTAATGACAGAATGCTGTTTATCCCCTTTACTGAAGTTAAAGACCTTTGGTCAAATCTATCATTTAGAGCCAAATCCCTTCTCTCCATACATTTAAAAACAATTTCCCTCTCTCTTAGGTACAATATAAAAATGATAAATTGTGATTCTTAACTATTTACTGTAGTATAAATACTTGGGTTTCCCCCAAAATTTGTATGTTAAAATTCCAAGTCCAGGTTGATGGTAATGAGAAGGTGTGAACTTGCGTAGCTGTTCGGGATCGGGGGGTCCCAGTTCCCCCAACCCAGTTAACCTGGTTTGATTATTAGGCTGAACTAGAAAGTTCAACCAAGGCATTGCAGTAATTGAAAGCAAAAATGAACAGAAACAGAAATGAAACCGGAGCAGCACAGGCAGTGTGGACAGAAAGTAAAATTAACCTGCACAAGTCTCAGTGTAACGAAGAGACATTTTATTTAGGAAGAACAAAGAGGAAGTTAAGAGCAGTTCCAAAAAGAGTTGGAAGTGGGTCCCTCTTGTGATGGAGAGAAGGCGAGAGAGGCCGTGCAGAGGTGTACATACCCTCTTTCTCTCCATTTTGAAATTGGTCGCAGCTCTTGCTTTGGCTTCTCTGCATCTCTAGGAATAACTGCCCTTTGCTATTGCTCATTGATTGCTGTCTTCCTCTACTGCTCATTGAGTACCTAGGTTACCTCATGCCCATGTTCTTTTTTCCCTTTTGCAGGGAGAACTGTGGGGTGGTCAATTATCCAATGGGGCCTCCAGATTTCCTGGTCCTGAAGGCCAGGTTTTCTTCCCATCACCCTTGAAGCCCCTTTCTTTGTGTCCCTTCACAGGAGGTGATTAGCTCATGAGAGCACAGCACTCATGAATGGGATTAGTGCCCTTAAAAAGAGGCCTATGAGGGCTTCCTTGTCCCTTCTGCCATGTTAGGATACAGAGAAAGGACAGCTGTCTATAAACCAGGAAGCAAGCCCTCGCCAGACACCAAGTCTACTGGCACCTTAATCCTGGACTTCTCAGCCTCTAGAACTATAAGAAATAAAATTCTGGGGTGGCACCTGTGGCTCAAGGGAGTAGGGTGCTGGCCCCATATACCAGAGATGGCTGGTTCAAACCCAGCCCCAGCCAAAAACTGCAAAAAAATAAAAAAAAAAGAAAGAAAGAAAATTGTTATTATTGCTTAGTAAGAGTCCATGGAGGCTTGAACTCAGGCACCATTGTTCTCATAAAAATTCTACCACAAGGGTAAATGTCATAATATCATAACAAATGGAACATGTATATAGTGCATTAACACTTCTTTGCAAAATTTCTCCAATGAGAAATTGTTCAAAAATGGCACCAGCTTGTGATATAAAGTTCTCAGTAAAGAACAGAATGGAACCAGCCTATTAAATCTCAAATGAATTATAGAATGGATGCCTGTGGCAATCATGTCTGCCTCAATAAAGGTTATAAAAAAGATACAGAAAATTTAACTTTTATAGTATGTGCCAAATTAAGGGAAGTACCCACCCCAAACTAAGTATTGGGAGGCCCACTCACATATATGAAACTCATGATGACTGGGAAAAGGAAAACAGAAGCTAGACATTCTCAACCACAGAAAAATAAGAAAGATCATAGCTAGCAAACCTCTATTTAAAATTCTGTAAATTCTGTATCAACTGACTTCCCCACCACCACTTAATCTATAAAATAAAACCCCAATGTAAAATGTGTGTGATAGCAAGAGAAAGGATGCTTCCTCTTCTCTTAAGTTATCAGAATCCTAGTTGCCTTTAAAAATACACCAAACCAAATTCTTAGCTTCAGCATGTCAGTCACAAGGCAGCTTTCCTGCTTACTATGGTTGAGAAGCTCACGGGTGCCTAATTATAAAAAGGTTCTATGCCACTGTTCTATTTGTTGGTCTTAAATGCTGTTGTGGCGACCCCTAGTGTTCACAGTAATTTCAACACCTGTACATAGTGAAAGCCCTTTCAATACTTGCTTAGCGGACCAAAAAAAAAAAAAAAAAGAAAAAGAAAGAAAGAAAGAAAGAAAAAAGAAAAAATGTAATTTGAGTTAATTTCCATTTCAAGTTCATTTTTCTTGGAGCGTAATAAAATTTGAATATAATTTCTGGAAGCACAGACTTTTGAAAATCATTGAAAATCACTATGTTAAGAAACTCACGAATTCATGAAAGCTGCTCATAACAGTTGTTATGCTCTAATTCCACTTCTAAGAACTTGCCTACAAATATACTTGTACAGGTCCAAAATGACCTACTAAATTATTAGTCACTGAAGCATTCAAAACAAAATAAATGGCCATCAATAAAAATGTGATAAAACAAGAAAAAAAGAATTGTAAACTCTTTATGTACTCATATGGGATAATTTCCATGATGTATAAAATAACACAAAATGGAATAAAAACAAAAGACAAAACCGTTGGATTATTAAAAGGGGATAAAATATTATACACCTTTGTATTTGCTTATACATCCGTGAAAATACTCTCCTGAAGGATACCCAAAAAACTAATACGGGGTAGTTACTTTTTTAAAGATGGGGTGGGAAATGGGGTAGATATTGGAAACTGCATTCCTTGATATAATTCTCTATTTCTGAATTATGCCTCGACTATTCAAAAGATTAAATGACTTAAAAAAAAAAAAATTTAAGCCTAAAGCACAAAATCAAGGACAAAGAAGGCCTTGCTTTAGAAACAGACGAAATATAATTTTCTGTCTAAAAACATATTTTTTCTCTTCTTTATACATTTTAAATTTGATATCTTTTTTCAGTGGAATCTTTTTTTTCATATTTTTCAAATGGTAAATTGTAAGACAGCATTTGATAGTTACATGGAAGAAACCCAATAAGCAGAATTGACTTCAGGTAATACCTTGGAGCAGCTAATGCTGACAGCTCTCCTGGCACATCTTGAAGATAAGGTCACTGGTTCCAGTCCAAAATTCTTTATTGATAGTAAGTGTAAGAACTGTGATGTACCTTTATCAGGCGAGAATTGAAGATACTCATTGATTATCTTTAAGCATATATAGGAGATACTCGTGAGTAAATTTAACAGAAGATGGGGAAAGTATGAATGGAGGAAATTATGCAAACTTTAAGAAAAGAAAGATAGATTTAAATAAATGAAAATATGTACTGTATGCATTGATAAGAAAATTCAGTAGGGTTCAGGTGACAGTTCTCCCCAAATTAATTTACAAATTCAACATAATTACAATTTAAATCGCAGTAGCATTCTCACGGTATTTGAAAGCTCATATTGTTAAATGTGAGGCCTTTGGGTGTTTCTAAGGGTCACTGGGGGAATATAGAAATTACTATTAAGAGATTTATTTATATTTTAACAGTTAATGTTCAATTCATTAAAATAACAAATTGAAAAACTGCCTTTTTTCTTTAAGTTTAGCTAAAAATTCTAATCTGTTTATAAATCAGATAGCAAATTTTAGCAATTACTTGTAAGAGGTCTTTGAATAAAGTTTAGTTTCACTCCGAATTTTAGCTACTTCAAACATTTTATACTATAGTTATTAATATAATGTATTTTATTTTCTTAGTATTACAATTGTCTGACTTAACAAATAAAATCATTTCAAGTATTTAAATTATTTCCATACATCAAATTAATTAAATTTATAAATATGTAACAAGAAATGTTATTTTATATATTACATATCATTATATATAACTGTTATGGCTGAATTTTATGGCCCTAACATTCACATGGTAAAGTACTAACCCTCCCTCACCCCCAGTAATGCTGAATTCAAGTATATTTGAAAATAGGGCCTTTAAAGATGTGAAAGAGGTCATAAGACTGGGCCCTCATCCAATATGACTGATTTTTCAAGAAGTTAGGATACAAACAGGCAAAGAAGGAAAGTCATGTGAAAAATACAAAGATGGTCATCTACAAGCTAAGGAGAGAGACTTTAAAATGAAGCAAACTCTGCCAACACTTTGATTTTGTACTTCTAGCTCCAGAACTGTGGGGAGATAAATTTCATTGTTTAAGACACTATGTCTGTGGTACTTTGTTATGGAAGCCCTAGAAAACTAAAATATACTTTGACCCTTAATTAATACATGTCTTTTCCATCTAGTTCTAAAGGCTTTTGAATTTGAGGAATTCTCTCATATTAGAATAATTTTGAATATATAAAAATGATGGGTCCGAGAACGGGGCTCTTGCCTACGGAGATAGGCAAGAGACAGGTAGATTGCTTGAGCTCAGGAGTTCAAGACCAACTTGAGCAAGAGCGAGACCCCATCTCTACTGAAAAAAAAAAATAAAATTAAGGCCAGGCACAGTGGCTCACGCCTATAATCCTAGTACTCTGGGAGGCCAAGGCAGGTGGATTGCCTGAGCTCATAGGTTCAAGACTAGCCGGAGCCAAAGCAGGACCTCAGCTCTAAACACAGTGGGCATTGTGGTGGGCGCCTGTAGTCCCAACTACTTGGGAGGCTGAGGCAAAAAAATCATTTGAGCCCAAGAGTTTGAGGTTGCTGTGAGCTATGATGCCACATCACTCTATCAAAGGTGATAAAGTGAGACTCTGTCACAAAAAAGCAATTATGATTAAAATTAACAAATAGAAAAAAATTAGCCAGACATTGTGACAGGCACCTAGGAAGTTGGACATAAGGATCAATTAAGTCCAAGAGTTTGAGGTTGCTGTGAGCTATGATGATGCCACAGCACTTAATCACAGGGTGACAGAGTGAGACTCTCAAAAAAAAAAAAAAATATATATATATATATACACACACACATATACAGATATATGAATGATACTAGATTAATTTTCTGGGCTTTGTTTGACTAACTAATATCACAATTTCTATGAGGATTTCTACTGACAATTCTAAGTTCACCTGAGAAAACAATGGATCAAAAACAGAGGCTCATGCCTTAATCCTAGTACTCCTGGAGACGGAGGCAGGTGGATGCCCTGAGCTCAGGAGTTCGAGACCAGCCTGAGCAAGAGCAAGACCCTGTCTTAATAAATGTACGAAAACTAGCCAGACATTGTGGCAGGCACCTATAGTCCCAGCTACTGAGGAGACTGAGGCAAAAAGATTGCTCAAACCAAGGAGTATGAGGTTGCTGTGACCTAGGATGCCACAGCACTCTATCCAGGGTGACAGTGTAACTCTGCCTCAAAAAAAAAAAGTCATTATCTTTAAGAAATAATAAAATTGCACAGGCGTTCTCCATGTTGTACAACAAGACCAATTACAAGGGAACAGTAATTAATATCCTGTGTTACTGGTAAAGGCATAGGCAAGAAGACTAATGAAACAGAATGCCCAGAAACAGATCTGTGAATATATAATAGAGCACTACACTTAGTACAAAAAGGATGTAGTAAGTAATGACTAGTTAGGATAACTAAAGAATGATTAGTTAACACTGGGAATTAGCTAGCCATATAGGAAAATATTAAAAATTAGACCCCTAAAGCAAAACAAAACAAAAATTTCCTCCAGGTAGATTAAAACCTAAATGTGAAAAACCAAAATTCTATAACTTTTGACGATAAAGGAAACTCTTTTTATGGCCCCATGGTAGAAAAGGTTTTTGCAAGATTTCATTTTAAAATGCAAAAAGCACAAACCATAAAGGAAGGCTGATAAAGTTGACTACTTTAAACTTAACTTCTCTACAACAAAAGATAATCAGAAAGATGGGGTGAAGAAAAGCCACATGCTTGAAAAAGATACTTGTGTTGCTTCTAACTAGCAACCCTACTATCCTGTATAGAGAGCTGCTTAAAAATAGTTAAGAAAGAAATAAACGTCTGCTAGAAAATGGACAAAGAATGTGAATAAGCAATTCACAGACACAGAAACACAACAGGACAATAAAAAAGATGCCTACCCTCTCTAGTAATCAGAAATATGTAAATTAAAGCCACAATGAAATTCCATTCCATCCATCAGATTTTTAAATATCTGAAGACAGCGAGCATTGAGAAGTATGTGGCCCCAAAAGAATTATCATGCTCCTGGTGGAGAGTCAACTGGTATGACCACTTTGAAGAGCAATTTGGCAACATTTATTAGAGCAAAACTTGAAGACACTCATCCGTAGGTCTCAACAATTTTATTCCTATGTGTATGTTCGAGAGAAGTTTCTTCACATGCATAAGAATATATATAAGAATATTCATTGCAGCACTGTTTCTAGTAGCAAAAATAGGAAAATGTCCAATATGTTATGGTATATTAATTCACTAACTTACTGCATAGCAATAACAATAAACTAAAGTTACATATACCAACATGGAGACTGACAAGGAGAAAAACCAACTTTTATAACAACATATACAGGATGTTATTTATATAATGCTTTAAACATGCATAACAATAACCTATTATTTATGGGTACACAAAATTCAGCAATTAAAAAAAGAGGAACGTTAACCCTAAATTCAGGATCTTATCCCAAAATGAACAGATTGGGAACAATGTAGAGAGCTTCCACTTATTTGAATAGTTTTATTTCATTAAAAACAATAACAAAGTACAATACAACACAATGGCAAAAGGACAGGGTTTGATATGTCACAACGGTGGACCCACAGCATGCTTATAAAATTCTCTACGTTTTAGTAATAAAACATTTGTTATAGCAAAGTTTAAATAAAATAAAAGTATTTTAAAGTTATCTCTCAGTAGAAAGTTCCTTCTCTATGGCTGTAATACAGTTGTTTGTCCATTTATCAAATGTTAGTTGAGAATACAATCTGTCAAGCTATACAGACGGCATAAAAGAAAAAAAAGCATAGGATCGTTTTCTCAAGTAGTTTCTACTCGTGTAAGGAAGTTCTTAGACCAAAAAGTAGGATATAAAGCCATAATAAGAAAGAGGTGTACAAGATGCAAAGAGCAAGGAGAGTTTACCTCTGTCTGGAGTAGCCAAGCCAACTTTGAGGAGATGCTTTCGAGCTGTCTTAAAAAGAGACATATTTACAAAGATGCCTACCCTCCCTAATAATCGGGGCTATGCAAATTAAATTCCATTCCGTCTATCAGATTCCAAAAACTGCGGACAGCAAGGATGACCAAGTCTAGTCCCAGACATAAAACGGTATTTGCAAATAACCTTAGTACATCTTCCTGGATACTTTAAAATCATCTCTAGTTTCCTTTTAATGCCTAACACAATATAAATGCCGTGTAAATGATTGTTGATACAGTGCTATTTAGCGAGTAACCACTAAAACTCTGTTTATGTCAGCCCAGACGTGAATTTTTTCCGGATATGTTTAATTCTTGGTTGGTTGAACCCCCGGTTGAGGAAACCCACAGATAAGTAGGGCGGACTGGGGGCCCGGCAGGGAGGGGTGGCGTTCAGAGACGTCAGAGAGGAAGGAGCTGGATCTGGAAATCGGAAGGCGTGAGGACTGGCGCTGTCCCTGCTCGTCAAGCAGGGAACGGTGGCCCTGTTAAACTTGAAATGACTCTTTCATGTCACAAACTCCTAAGAGACATGGATGGGACCAAAACTCCCATCTGCTGGCTTCAGGGTTATCTACCCCTGGTTGTGAAGGGACGACAGTACTGTCACTTTAACTCGGAATTACACCAAAAGTTTATTTTAGGGGTTGCATCCCCAAATGGCCCCCGGATGCTTCCCACTTCCCAGACATCTGCCCTCCAGGAGGCCGCCCAAGCCCCTTTAATAAGCGACTGGGAGTCCCAGCAGTGGACGTGCCACGACCTCTCGCGACCACAAGTCCCAGCATGCAACTTCCCAGACAGGAAAGGGCTCTATGGACCATCTTGCAACGCTCACGGAGGGGCGGAGCTCTGAAGGGGCGGTACATTTAGCGTCGCCTGGGCAACTCCAATTCCGTGACAGAATGCTCTTCCGCTTCCGCTCTGAACCCTATGCATAAGTGTTACGCAACTTAGTTGCCGTGACGTTATTCTCCTGCGACTGCGCGGGCCCAGAGGTTCTGTGTGGCGGTCTCTGCGGCGGGAAACTTCGGCCTGTGATCCGGCAGCTGAATTAAAAGTGGCGAAATGACGGACCGCTACACCATCCACAGCCAGCTGGAGCATCTGCAGTCCAAGTACATCGGCACGGGGCACGCCGACACCACCAAGTGGGAATGGCTGGTGAACCAGCACCGCGACTCGTACTGCTCCTACATGGGCCATTTCGACCTACTCAACTACTTCGCCATTGCGGAGAATGAGAGCAAAGCGCGAGTCCGCTTCAACTTGATGGAGAAGATGCTGCAGCCGTGCGGACCTCCAGCCGACAAGCCTGAGGAGAACTGAGACTCTGCCTGTCGCTGCCGGCTGGGGTCACCTCTTCCTGCATTCCTTCTCGAGTATTCCAGACTCCAGTGGACTGATTCCCGGTTATCCTGCTGTTCGCGCTTTCCGTGTACAAAACTGCTTGTCCGAGGGTGTCCCGCTTAACATGCCTTTGGAACGGGGCATTGGGAGAGCATCAGGACCCCTGAGAACTGTGCCGTTGGGGAGGTCCTAGAGCTGGCACAGAGCTGGCAAGCATTAGGGAAGACGGCACTGGAATGAGACGGGATTTGGAGCCTCGCTTTTGCCTAGTTGATTGTCGTTGTTTTTTCCATAAAGTTTAGAAATTGTTAAGTCTTTTGGTGTTAACTGCTTTTGTTCGGGTGGAGGGGTCGGGAAGGGCTCTGGAGACCAAGGTTTCCTGAGAGTCAGAGCGGGGGGTGGGGTGAGGTGGCCACGTGGGAGTGAAGCGTGTGGCCTATGTTCATTGCCAGGCTTTTAAATCCGCCCTGCACACCTTTGTAATGCTCCCCTACTCCCACTTCATCCACGAGCCTTTTTTTTTTTTCAGGTCCTTTATTATTGAAATTTTCAATTATTATATCCCATATTATTTTTCTTCCATTTTAAATTATCATTATTTATTTATTTTGAGCCAGAGTCTCACTTGTCGCCCTTGGTAGAGGGCTGTGGCATCACAGCTCACAGCAACCTCATACTCTTGGGCTCAAACCATTCTCTTGTCTCAGCCTCCGGAGTAGGTAGGACTACAGGCGCCCACCACAACGCCGGCTATTTTTAGAGGCGATGTCTCGCTCTTTTCCGATTGGTCTCGAACATGTGAGCTCAGTCAATCTACCTGCCTCGGCCTCCCAGAGTGCTGGGATTACAGGCATGAGCCACCGCGCCTGGCCCATTAGAAAAATTTTGTTTTCATTTATTTGAGACAGAGTCTTGCCCTGTTGCCCTGGATAGAGTTCAGTCATTGTAGTTCAAACTCCTGGGTACAAGATCCTTCTGCCTCAGCCTCCTTAGGATCTGGGACTACAGGTGTGCCCACTTCCAGCTATTTTTTTCCTATTTTTGGTAGAGCTGTGGTTTCGGTCTTGCTTAAGTCAGTCTTCAACTCCTGAGCTCAAGCCATACTCCTACCTGGGCCTCCCAGAGTGCTAGGATTACAGGCTTCAGCCATCCTGTCCGTCCACCCCTTTTTTCTCATTTTAAAAGTCTTTGGTCGGGGGCGCCTGTGGCTCAGTGCGTGGAGTGCCGGCTCCATAGACTGAGGGTGGCGAGTTCAAACCCGGCCCCGGCCAAATTGCAACAACAACAACAAAAATAGCCGGGTATTGTGACGGGCGCCTGTAGTCCCAGCTACTCGGGAGACTGAAGCAAGAGAATCGCCTAAGCCCAGGAGTTGGAGGGTGCTGTGAGCTGTGACGCTACAGCACTCTACCGGGGGCAATAAAGTGAGACTCTGTCTCTACAAAAAAACAAAAAAAACAACTCTTTGCTGTCATTGCTTTCCCTCACTGTGTAAATAGCATTCTCTTTCTCCTGGAAATTTGTAGCCATGTTTTCACAAGTGACAACCTGGCAACAAGTTCTTACATTCATTCAACAGTCAACAAATAATTGTTGAGCTCTATATGACAGGTTTTCCTCAGGCTTTGGAGTTTTACATTATACCAGGGCAGTGGGAGGACAAACCCTAGATGTAATAAGCAAATGTCAGAGGATGTTGGGAGGAGAGAAAGAAATTTTGTGTGTGGCCAGGGATTGGTACTAAGGTTGAAGTGTTTATTTAGACAGTCTGATTTTGTTGTCCTGGATAGAGTGCTGTGGTGTCATACCTCACAGCAGCCTCAAACTCTTGGGCTCAAGTGATTCTCTTGCCTCAGCCTCTGTAGTAGCTGGGAATACAGATGCCCACACAATGCCCAGCTATTTTTTAGAGATGAGGTCTCAGCTCTTGCTCAGGTGATCCACCTGGCTAGGCCTTCCAAAGTGCTAGGATTACAGACCTGAGCCACTATGCAGGGTTGAAGTTTTAAACAGGATGCTTAGGTTATTGAGATGGTTACATTTGAGCAAAGACTTCAAGGAAGTGAAGGAAATAGCTGTGTAGAAAATGGGGAAATTGCTTTGCATGCTGCAGTGCAATGGTCCTAAGTTGGGAGTGTGTTTGACCCATTGGAGGAACAGCAAAGAGGCAAGTATGGCTGGTGATAGCAAGGGGAAGAGTAAAGAGACAGGTAACAGACCGGGCAGCAGAGTAGAGCCTTGTAGGCCAATACGCGGAAATCCGAGCACCCACTGCAAGGTTGCAAAGCAGAGAAATAACATGATCTGGCAGTATTTAAGATCAATGTTTCTCAAATATGTTGGCCTTGGGACTCCATTACATTCCTAAAAATTACTGAAGAACCCAAAGAGCCTTTGTTTATGTGGATTATAGCTATTGGGATTTGCCACAATAGAAATTTAAACAAATTAAAAATGTTCAATTCCCTTAAGATAAAAGCATTACATGTTAACAAAAATATTTTTAATGAAATCAAAATATTTTTTTAATGAAAAATCACCTTTCCAACACAATTTAGTGAGAAGAAAGGCTTTTAAAAAATTACAGGCCAGGTGCTGTGGCTCACCCTTGTAATCCTAGCACTTTGGGAGACTGAGGCGAGTGAATTGTTTGAGCTCAGGAGTTCAAGACCAGCCCAAGCAAGAGTGAGAACCCCTGTCTTTGCTGAAAAAATAAAAAAATAAAACTGGCCAGGCATTATGGTAGGCATTTGTAGTCCCAGCTATTGGGAGACTGAGGCAGGAGGATCTCTTGGGCTCAGGAGTTGTTTTTGTTTTTGTTTTTATTTTTGGAGACAGAGTCTTACTATGTCACCTTTACTGTGACACCCTTACTATGACATAGAGTGCCATGGCATCACAGGTCACAGTAACCCGGTAACCTCAAACTCTTGGGTTTACACGATTCTCTTGCCTTAGCCTCTCAAGTAGCTGGGACTACAGGCACCCACCACAACGCTCAACTATTTTTTTGTCGTAGTTGTCATTGTTTGGCAGCCCCGGTGTATGTGACTGGCACCCTAACCACTGAGCTATAGGTGCCAAGCCTGGACCCAGGAGTTTTGAGTTTGCTTTGAGCTATGACACCATGACACTCTACCCAAGGTGACAGAGTGAGACTGTCCAAAAAAAAAAAAAAAATTGTAGATGTTTAATTAGAAGACAGCTAGATTCTGATACCTGCTTTTGCATTCAAACTAGGAGATTATGAAGTTTTTGTTGAGGTATGAAAAAAATCCACTTCTCAAAAACAAGTAGGAAATGTTAGTTGTAACATTGAAACTGGATCAATGAAGTTTTCATTCTGTTATATTAAAATCCATTCACCTACTTTTGAATTTTGAATGGCTCTTTTACCCGGACATGATTTGGAACATCATGCATCAGTCATTTGGAAAGTATTGGCTCACTGAGGCATTCCAAATATTGACACATGTGTTATACATATCAAAAATCACATTAATTAATATCACCGTCTCAGGAAAGTCTTACAGGATGGAGAAACTGAAAAACTCACAGCGATGGTATAAGATTTCCATCAGTTGTTTTTATTTGATAGCTTGAATTTGGTAGCGAACACTGTCATTTTCCTTGAAGTGACAGGCTACTTGGTTCATTTTCAAGAAAATACCTGCCAGATATATGCCCAAGTCTGAATAACTACATATAGTTTGTCCTTCTTTTGTGTAAAAATGGTGTGTCATGGGAAGAAAAAGTGGAGCTCAGTTTGCAGCTCCCAACTGCTTTTCTTTGAAAAAACCATCATAGTTCGCTGGGCAGGAAAAATGCTTTATGCATACTTCCAATTTCGTCACAGAAAAATATTAAAAAGATGTATCTTCAGGGACAAAGATTTCATAAAGTTAGTAATTTTTACTGCTTTAACAAGGACATTCTTTTCTTTCTTTCTTTCTTTCTTTTTTTTTGAGAATGCCTCTTACTCTTTCTCTCTTGGTAGAGTGCCATGGCATCATAGCTTACAGCAGCCTCAAACTCTTGGGCTCAAGTGATCCTCTTGCCTCAGCTCCCCAAGTAGCTGGGAATATAGGTGCTGGCCACAACAGCCGGCTATTTTTTAGAGACAAGTTCTCTCTCGTGCTCAGGCTGGTCTCAAACTCCCGAATTCAAGTGATCTGCCTGCCTGGGCCTCCCAAAGTGTTGGGATTACAGGCATAAGCCACTGTGCTTGGCCAACAAGGATGCTCTTAAATAAAACTGAGTTGGGTTTTTTGTCTGTTTGTTTTTAATGAGAATGCATAGAAATGAAGAATACAATGGTATAATTTTGTGCCACTGCCTTGATTCATGCAAAATTGCTATTTTTACCACTATTGCTTTTGTACCATCTGTGCAAATGACAACAGTAAAAAGGCAAATATAATCTTAGTATTATTAAGAAAATAGTTGTGACTTCTTGGATTCCCTGAAATTCATTTCCCATCATTTTTACTTGAAAGAAGACTGGTAGTAGATTAAACTATAGTTGTTTACACTTGGCTACGAGGTAGATATTCTCTCAAAAATGAATGAAATGAGCCATTACTTTAAAGGCAACCACTGAACTGCTGTTTCAGAGGATCCTTTGGCTGCTGTGTTGAGAACAGATTGGGACAATGTAAAAAACAATAGACCATAATTGTCAACAAGTCAATAAAAGTGTCAACACTAATTCTCCCCCCCCATAAGTAAAAGACTCAAATTGTAAACTATCATCCTTACGAAACTTGATAAAGGTATAAGAACTGTAATTAGAGAAAGCCCCTGTCCCTGACTGAAGACTGTAGCAATAGACAAAGAGAGATGGTGAGTTGCCTTAAAGATTGAGAAGACTGGACTAGATACATATATAGTATGGGATAGCACATGTAAAGAAATGTTGGAAAAACCCTTACAGATATTGACTTAGGTAAAGAATTCATGAAGAAGAGCTCAAAATTAATCACAGCAATAACAAAAATAAATAAATGGGACCTGATCAAATAAAAAAGGTTCTGCACGGCCAAGGACACAATCAAGAGAGCAAACAGTCAACTCACAGAGTGGGAGAAAATATGCACACATGTTCACATCCATCTTGATCAAAGACTGATAAAAAGAATCTACAAAGAACTTACATAAATCAGAAAAGGAAAAATCAAACAACCCTATTAAAAAGTGGGCAATAGACATTAACAGAAACTTTTCAAATGGAGATATAATAATGGCCAAAACTACTCAATGTCTCTAATCATTAGGGCCATGCAAGCCACAAAAAGGTATCACCTACTTCAATGAGAATGGCTTATATTAAAAAATCCCAACATAAGAGATGATGGGTGAAAGCAGAGAAGAGGGAACTCTTATACACTGAGGTATAAGGTCTGGGATGGTGGAAGTACAAACTAGTACAACCTCTATGGAAAATTGTATGGAGATACCTTAAAGAACAGAAAGTAGACCTACCATTTGACCCAGTAATCCCACTGCTGTGTGTATATCCAAAAGAAAAAAGATGATTTTATAAAAAGGGCCCCTGCACTGGAATGTTTATAGCAGCACAATTCACAGTTGCAAAGACATGGAAACAACTCATGTCCACCGATACATGAATAGATTGATAAAATGTAGTATATGCATACTATGGAGTACTACTCAGCCATAAAAAATCGGGTATCTTTTGTGACTTCCTGAATGGAACTGGAAACCATTCTTCTAAGTGAAATGTCACAAGAACGGAGAAACAAACACATTTACTCCGCAGCAAATTAGAGTTAGCTGATCAACACTTAAGCACACATATGGAAGTAAATCTCAGTGAAAATCAAGTAGCTCAGTGGGGATGTGAGGGAGGAGAGGATCAGTAAAATCACACCTATTGGTACAAAAATTTAAAAAAAAGGACCTGATCAAATGGAAAAGGTTCTTCAGGGCCAGGGACACAATCAAGAGAGCAAACAGACAACTCAGAGTGGGAGCAGAAGGAAGGTCATATTTATAACTTTGACTGACTCTCTACAAAAAACAAAGTTTGTAAACAAAACACGTGTCTTCCCTAATATTTTGAAATCTTAAAAAAAGAAGAAGAAAGCCAGATGAGTAATGAATAAAATAAGCACTGCAAGACAGTGGTTCTCAACCTTCCTGCTGCCACAGCCCTTTAATACAGTTTCTATGGGTTGCGAACTACAGGTTGAGAACCACTGATCTACAAGGAAGTCAGTCAATGAAAGACCTCGTGAACTAATCCGGTTTCTCAAAGGCAAGGATTTTGTTCTATTACCTGATGTATCTTACATATCTAGAACTGCGTCTGGTGTATCCCAGGTGTTCAATAAATGTTGAGTGTTGAATGTGGAAAGGAAGGAGGACTTAATCCAGATGATGTTTGGGCTCATGCTAATTCATTTTGTCAGGTGGCCTTCAGCTTCACCAAAGTAGATGAAGATTCCTGCTCCCTTTAGAAAGAAATCAGTGGCATCTATATTTATTTATAATGAGGTTGTAATTGAAAGCCACTTTGTGAACTATAAATTGATAGGCACAAAGTAATACCAAAGAGATATTTGTAAACATGCTCATGCTTCCCCAAATAGCAATAACAGCTAACATATCGAGAGATTTTACATTGTGCTAAAGTAATCATGTGCACAATTTTAGGTTGTGTAATGTAAGTGTCTAATGTAATCTTTGGGAGGTATTATCTTCCTTTTACAGATGAAACAGGTTAAGAAGAGTAATTCACCCAAGGTCACACAACTAGGGAGTGGCTTTGGATTAGAATCAGATTTTTCTACTTCCAAGTACAAGTCTTATCCTGTTGTCCAAGTAGGTCCAGTACATAAAAACTAGAATAATTTGAAACCGGTTATCACCTCAGATTTTTAAAAACTGGCAACATTCAAACATATTTGTTGAATGTTTCAAAAGTTTAGTAGATTTCACTGAAGGACTACAAAACCAACACGAAAAATTTTCTCCTGTAACTCTAAGTAAAAAATAGAATTTGAAATATATCGAATAAGGATAATTTTAGTAGGAAGCATAATCATTTTGTGTGGAAAAGATTTCATTTAACTATCTGAAAGCAAAACAAAGTGCAGTCTAAATAAATTTAACTCAGCCACAGCCATTCTTTTGTTGTTCTAAAATAATATTTGTATTGAACACAGGAGGGCAGCAGATATACTCTAATGGAAATTACTTTTAAAAAGTGTTGTAAATTCGTAGATTCCTGCTCCCTTTAGAGAGAAATCAGTGGTTTCTATATTTATTTATAATGAGGTTGTCATTGAAAGCCACTTTGTGAACTATAAATTGTTAGGCACAATTTTCAATTGTCAGAAATTGTAGTGATCGTTATACAGATCACTATGTTATGCATACAAGTATGGGACAAGATGTGGACCCTTCTCTTAAAAGGGGTGCTAGTTGGAGAAATAAATGCAGCAGCACATAAATAACTCTGATCCATGGAAGCCAGTAGTAAATGTCAAAGAAAGATTTTTAAAAGGCTAAAAGCTGAGGCAGTAGTGCATGCCTGTAGTCTGAGCTACTCTCCTTGGGGGGTGAGAGGATCCCTTGAACCCAGGAGTTCAGATCCTGGGCAGTATAGACCTTGCTTTGAAAAGTGGGGGGGCTTGCAGGAAGAGATTATTGCAGACCACCAGTGAGGAAGTGGGTGAGGGCATCTGAGCAGAACCTTGAGTAATAAGATTTATACATACTAAGATAAGGACAAGGCCTTATGAGCCTCTGAGGTATTGTTTGCTATCCTAGCGAGGGCAGAAGAATTCATCTCCCTTTTCTCACTTAAAAGCTTTCCCATTGCTTTGAATAACTTCTTATGATTTGCAAGGTCTCCGTCTCTTTGATCCTTTCCTAAGGCTGGAAAACCAAGGTCCAAATTCTAGCATGATAACAACAACATAACAGTCGCTATTTATCAAGTGCTCACTATGTGCCAAAGTCTGACATGAATATCTCAATTAATCTTCACCACAAACCTGAGAAGGTTATTATCTCATTATACCAATAAACAAACATCTAGGAAGAGTTCTTTGCCTAATATCCCTCAGCAAGTAAATGGTAGGGCAGGGACTTAAAGTCAGCTGATTCCAGCATCCAGATTCTTCCTAGAGTAGACAGATAGTTTCTAGAACTATGTTTTACAGAATTCTGATTTCTTGAAAAAGTATTGGTATATATTTGGGTTTTGTTTTGTTTTATTTTGTGTTTTTTACGGATAAGGTGTAGGGGATATCTTGGTTTCAGATAAGTTTCAGAAGAGCCACACATCTTTCAATTCATGATTCAGGTTATTTAAAGTTTTACATAAGGAATTTTGTTTAACCCATTGTTTTCTAAATTTATTTAATCTTGGAAATCCTTTTCTCAGGAAATACCAAGATAAATCTGAGGAACACATTGAAGGGATATGGCTTTTGGTAATGAAAGAATTTTAGAATACAGAAATGATGTATTCAATTCAACCTCCGGCTTGAGGAAGATGAATTTGGCAGCAGTGTGTCAGTTAGAACTCATAACCACAGATAAATTTCCTTTCCAACTGTAATTCCCTGAGCTGAAGGTGAATACCTTTGTCGATGGAAGTTCTTTCTTCTCAGGCCTGATACGTTCCATCTTTCTCAGACTGGCAAAACAGAGACATTCAAAAGAAAGGAAGCATGACTTACGTTGCCCAAATTAGTTATGAAGTTATCTAAGGTTCATTCTTTTTCAGGACAGGAGCAAGGGGAAAAACAACATCATTAAGGCATGTGGACATTTTGCTCACTAATTTTATTACTGTCAGAAGATGTACACTGAAAAGCATCAGGAGGGAACGATCTGGCAGCCAGTAGGTGGTCTATTTCAGCAACATGACAATCTGTTGTTAGATGAACCGGCTTTTTATCTCACATCCCACATTTCTTCCAGGCTCACATGTGTTACCTTCACCGTATGTGCCCAGCTCACTCAGTTAACCCTGAAATAACAAACACTGGAAATGGAGCAAGGGTGCTGGTAGGAAGCCAAGACCTGGAGGAATCCATCTCGGTTCTCCAACTATACAAATGGTCTGCCTCAGGTGGCCCTTTGAAGTACTATCTCTTTGATCTGAGTCACTCAGAATCCTTCCTTTTCTCCACTTCCCCCGTTTCCTTCCCCCTGCTCTCAGTTGTTATCCTGTCCCCCAGCCGTCCTGGTTATCACTCCATCCTCCTGCTTCAAGGAACCTTCTCTTTGCTTCTTCCAGGTCTCCTTATAAAACAGTGGCCTTCCAAGCTTAAGTGTCTTCACAACACTAAAAATGAAAAGAAAAGACAGTAGGTTATTTGAGGCCTTGTGAGACAGCATCAAAGAGTTTAGGGTCTTCACCCCTCAGCCTCCCTCACCTCATTACCAAGGCCTTGACCAGCAGATCACAGCTCTCTTCCCTGGTTCTGTTTCAGATATCACCAGCATCTCCTCCATCAATTTTGATATGAGGATCAAATGGTATGTACTTCTGTTTGTTTTTTTGTTTGTTTGTTTTTTGAGAACGAGTCTCTATTTATCGCCCTCAGTAGAG
>CAUYPK010163864.1:0-37618 GCA_963574355.1 Loris lydekkerianus
CCTATTCCTAGGTTGCAGATGGGTTACAGCATTCATGTGGAAACCCTAAATTAGTTTCATAGTAGGGGTGAGTACATTGGATACTTTTTCTTCCATTCTTGGGATACTTTACTAAGAAGAATATGTTCCAGCTCCATCCATTGCTTTGATTGGGTTTGAGGTGACTCTATATGTCAGATTGAGAGGAACTGACATCTGAGAGCCACACTCTTCCTCTCCATGAGCCTGGAGCATCTGTTCATTTCTTTAGATCTTCTTGGATTTTTTTTAAATTAGAGTTTTGATGTTTTCTTGATGTAGGTCCTGAACATATTTTGCTAGACTTACACCTAAAGTATTTCATCTTTTTGCTGCTAATATTAAGGGTATTGTATTCTTAATTTCAGATTTTAATTGTTGATTGCTGGTGTAGAGGAAAGCAAGTGACTTTTGTGTATTAATCTTGCATCCTGCAGCCTTGCTGTAATCACTTTATTAGGTCCAGGAGTTTTTCCAGTCTTTGGTATTTTCTATATAGACAACCAGATCATCTATAAAAAGAGTTTTCTTTCTTCCTTTCTAATCTGCATACTTTTTATTTTTTTTTCTTATCTTACTAACCAGAACTTAAAACTAAGTAGAAGGCATGAGAGAGGACCTCCTTCTTTCTTTCTGATCTTAAGAGGGAAGCCTCGAGCGACTCTTGATCAAGTGGAGGGCCTGAGAGCTGTCTCCACCCCAGCCCACCCTGGTCTGAGCCTTTCTCATCCAACTTCCCTCCATCCGACTTCCTGGCCTGTGGCCTTTGGGCTCAGGGCACGCACAGCGGAGTGACCAGGCTGAGTACAGTGCTGGCCCCTGGATGAAAGGCGTCTCTGGCAGTTGGAAGCTTTCAAGTCTTGGAACTTTGTTCCAGGAGATGCCACCACTTGGTGGAACTTGCCACATCTCATTTTGTCTCATCACAAAGGCACACAGCAAGCCAGGCCTGCATCCAAGCAGGCAGCATCATGAATATTCATGTAAGCATTGGACTTGCAAATTCCAAGTGATTTAAATGTCATAAGCTGTGCGTGGAAGCTGTGGGGAGGAGCTCTGTCGGGCACAGTGCATCTTGGTCACCTCCTAAGAGAGAAGTGGCAGTCCTCCCTGCCTGCCCCCAGAGCCTCAAGTCACAGCCCTGGACAGGGCAAGGTCAGCGCTGATTAAAGGGATGACACCTCCATCCTGCCTGATGCAACTGGTTGATGCCATAAGCTGTGTTCCTTGCTGCAGGCAAATGGGCATTTGAGGGACATTTATGTTTCCCTCAGGCAGAGAGGGAGCCGTGCTGGTGGATTCGGGGTGGAAGTTCCACATTCCATCCCAGCTTTTCAGGTTGCAAAGTGATTGACTCAGGGCTGTGTCATCTGCCAATACTGAGGGGCCGGTGGTTGGCTTGTGAGGGGAGGAGGGAGGGAGAGAGACGTAAAGGGGCAGAGACAGAGGAGGGGCAAAAATAAGGGAGAGACAGGGACAGAGGGAGGAGCAGGGAAGGGAGGGGACACCAGCCCTGGGGGGTGGGCAGCACTGTGAGGACACAGGGGCCTCTGCCATAAAGGGTGATGTGAACTGAAGGGCAAAGCCAGCCCCTCCTCCCGCTCTGACAGTTCCCAGCTCTGTGCAAGGCTCCTCCCCTCCCTCAGTGGTCAGGGACCACCTGGCCTTCTGGGGCCTTGGCAGAGGGGCAGGGGACTGTGGGAGGTCAGCGCGGCCCCTGTGACTGGCAAGTGCACTGGGTTCTGGCTGCCCCATTTATGGTTATGTGGCACAGGGACTGGACGATGGGCTCCTTTGCTTTCCTCTAAGCTGGGTGGCATTTTGGCTAGACTGCCCCTCTCTCCACAAAAACCCCAGCACTGTGCCTGGACATACTCTGAGGCTAACAAATGAAACAATTATCTCTTTGTGACAAATGCTGTTAGGAGAGAGACTGAATTCCTCTGTGGGTGGGGAAGGATATGGGGTCAGGGTCAGCTTGGGGTGGCTAGTGGGGGAGAATCTCCTCCCCTTGCTTGTGAGGCAAGCCCACCTCTTGGGGCTGGAACAAAGGCACAAAGGAGTCAGAGAACAGAGCCACGGACTTCGAGGTGGGGAGGGCTCGGCAGCTGCAGGGAGCAGGGCTCCCGCTTTGAGGGAGTCTGGTCTGAACCCCAAATTTGGCATCTGTATTAAACCACCCCCTTCCTTATGGGGAACAATTTTTGGAGCATGGCAATTACCTTCTAAATTTGTTCATTTTCATCCTTCCATAGAAACCAGTGTGTGGCAATTATGAAAGGGGGATTAGCCCAGTGGAAAGTTTGATCATCCTCACCGTGTAGGGCAGGTTAGCCGGGAGCCTGGGACCCTCCCAAAGTCTGGGCTACGAGAACGCAGGTGCTGCGGCTGGGGCTTGTGTGCACAGGCCAGTTCCAACTTTGCCCTGATTTAGCAGGGTAAGTAGTCCCTGGGCTTCTGGTCAGCCTTGGGGGACTGTGTGTTGTCCAGGCAGGGTGTCCTCGTGGACATCTACTGCTAGCCTCTGCTATGTAACAAAACAGCCCAAACTTCCAGGCCTAACACAGAAACTATGGTACTGACTTGCTTGCAATCCTCTAGATGGCAACTGGGGCCAGCTCAACTAGTCTCGTCAAGGCCAGTAGCTTTGGTCACATGGTGGCTCCCTCAGGTCTGGCTTGGCCTCTCCCTCTGGGAGGACAACAGGGCTCCTCACTCTGAGTGGCCCTACCCCCCAAGCTGGAGAGCTGACATGTGGGGCTGACAGGCTTGGCGCTTCCAGCCAGGGGTAGGCGACTAACTCCACCTCTTTCAAGGTGAACAGCCAAAGCACATGGCAAAGGGCATGAATCCCAGCACAGGAGATGCCTGGCTCTTTGGGGACCATCTTGCACTGGACACAAGGCTGACAGAGTGACAGGACAGTCTTGGTAATGGGCAGTTCTTGCTTGACCAGTGGCCTGAAGGCCATGTCAGGAAGCACCTGCAGCCTGAGATGACAGCTGTGACCCAGGCCCTCGTGACAACAGAAGCTCTAGTGATCGTGAGGACATAGACATTACAGTGCTGGGGTAAGCCAGAGTGCCATTTGGTGGCATGTGAGGACCACGGGGCATCTGGTCCAGGTATATAGCCTGAATCACACATGAGTCTCAGGAGGATCATATGTGTCTCTGCCCAAGGGGGGGTGACATCTGTCAGTCATCGGTGCCCTCTGGCTAGGATGTGCCCTGTAGCCTCAGTGGTCTGGGGAGCTTGTCTCACTGTAGGCCAGCTGTTCCTGAGGAGGATAGCAGACTGGCCAACAGACGCAGGGTGCACAGGTGCTGACGACCTGCCAGCATGCCAGGTACATCCAGCCCCAGCTCCTCCCAAGCCCAAAGAAGCAGACTGACCATTTCGAAGCTGTCAGAGGAAATGCACCTTGCTGTGTGGGGCAGAGTCAGTAGTCCAAGTGCCCTGACTGAGCCCAAGGCTGCAGTGAGCACCTGGTCAGAATATGGGGTGGGGGTGCCCCAGCAGGTGACAGTCTGTGGAGTCCAGGCCCATCCTCTCATGTCCAGGCTTGGTGGGAGGACACTCGGGAAGGCTGTGCTTTGCTGCCACTGTGAGCCCCACTGAGGTGAACAAACACCACTTCACAGATGCCTCTTCAGTGAATGACCAGGTGTCACCGCAGAAATGTGGCCACCAGTGCCATAGGAAGAGGGACGGTCAGACAGTGTAGCCGAGGGCCTCTGCCAGGACACTCTCATAGGGAGAGAGACAACATGTCAGGTGAAAGGTGTAGGGAGGAATCCCTGAGGGGGCCAGCATTGAAGACCCACACGAATAAGATAGTTTAGGAATAGGGGACCTACCTCCCACCCACACACGTACACAACTTCGGCCCACCACCCTCAGAGGCTGCAGGTGAAGCTGTGGAGGTGCCCAGCTCAGGCTAGAGGGTGGATGGGCTACTGGCTGCAGTCTGCTTGTATCTTCAAGTGTGTGATTGAGGGAGGAAAAGGAAAGGAAAGCCCCCTTTGGCCTGCAGAGGCCTCCCTCCACCCAAGCTCCCAGGGAGTGGGTCAGGGGTCTCCCTGGGGCCAAGTGCTGCCATCCAGGGCCCACAGGCTGCCCTGCAATCAGGATTCCCTGCCTCTCCCGGGGAGTCTCTGACTCTGTAGCCCCCGACCCCTGGGGATGGGCCACAGTCTGAGTGCATACCCCTCGCTCCCTGCTTCCAGGTGTTACTCAGACTGGCCCCAGCTCTTCCCTGGAAGACAGTGCTTTAGCCTTCATGCCTGTTCATGTCCATGTGCGTCCCATAGCTATGAGCACAGATTTCCAGGACAGGATGGTGAGTGACAACTGTCAGACAAATCCAGCCCCCGCCACTCACAGTTATAAATAAAGTTATAAAGTTTTATTGGCATACAGCCAATCTGTTCACCTACATATCAGCTGAATTTGAGCTGCCATGGCCAAGTCATTGTGCAAGAGCTTGCCTGGCCAGAAAGCAAAATCACTCACCCTCTGGCCCTTTACAGGAAACATCTGCCAACCCCTGCACAGGGACATGAGTCCAGGAGGTGGGGCTGGGGCAGGCGTGGGGGTGGGCGTCGCAAGGCTCCCTCTGAGGTGTTGAGGACCTGCTGGTTCATGGCTGCACCTCCACTCACAGTCAGTGCTTCTTAGCTTTGTGTGAGTGCCATCGGCCTCTTGTGCCCAGCCTCAGCAAGGGTGCTGGGCAAGGTCAGCTGGAGCCAGGTCTGCTGTGGACCAGCTCCACACCAGGGCTAGGGGCACCTACACAGAGCTGTGTCCTCCTGCTGCCCTTGCCCCATGGCTATTCCTCCCCAGGTCTCTGCCTGTCCCTCCCCAGGTCTCTGCCTGTTCCTCCCCAGGTCTCTGCCTATTCCTCCCCAGGTCTCTCTTTGCCTGTCCCCAGAGCAGGCTGCCTTCCTGCCCCTGCCTGTCTCTGTCCACTTGCAAAGCCGCCCCAAATACAGATGAGGCCTCTGCCCCACCTTCCCCTTCGCATCACAGCCCTGGTGATCTGCTCCTACCCTACCCTGCACCGCCTTGCCCATTCCCCACCTCTCCCCCAGCCACAGCCCTCAGCCCTCCTGTTCCTGCCATAAACCTCTGCCATCCGGCAGATGCCCTTGTCCCCTGGGTCTCATGCTCCCCCAGGCACCATCATGCTGTCCCCTAACCCTGTCCACATGAGAGCACCTTGCACGGGGCAGGTGCTCAGTAATTGTTTGTAAGGGTTGGATACTGTGGGTCTGAGGGCACACAGAGGTGCATGGAGTGTGGGCTGAGTGGAGGGGGAGGAGCATGCAGCAAAGTTCTAGAACATTCCAAGAGGAGACAGTGAACTCACTGTTCATGCCATATGCACTGGGGCTGCCTCCCAGCCGCAAGCTGTACGACCCGGCACAGGAGGACCTGTGCTGCCTCCTTTCCTAAGGCTGTGGCAGCTGCCAAGGAGCCCACAAGAGGAGAGGATGGCTGATGAGCCATGAGTGAAACCACAGGGAACTCTCAGCAACACCTGCAAGGGAGGCCTCTGCAGGCCAAAGGGGGCTTTCCTTTCCTTTTCCTCCCAGGAGAGGGGCTTCCCTGGGGCTACTCAGAACTTGTGCCCTGGCCACGCCCATGGGGGTGGTCTCTGTATACAGCCTCCCTCCTCCCTGTGGGGCAGGGGGGCCAAGGGCTCCTCCAGGCTCACGCTAGTCCTCATGGGCAGCTACAGCCTCAGGCTATCTTGGCCAGTGCCAGGGTCACAGGGTCAGGACCAGAGATATTCAGGGTGGACCAGCCCATGCCCCTCCCTCACAGGGAGGAAATAGGCCTACTGTGAGGGGGGTTGTGCTCAGGGTCACTGGCCTGCCACACCCCTCACTCGGGTTTCTAGAAACAGAAGAGACCCAAGGCTTCCATTGTCCACAGTGATGGGTCTCACGCATCCTCCCGCACCACGCCCTTCTAAGTCAGAGAGACCTGTTCACCATTGTGTGGCTGCATAGCTCTGAAGGACCTTCATCACAGCCATCCCATCAGCGCAGAGGCTGCTGTCTACAGAAGCACAGTCTCCTCACTGAGCACTCAGAATCCCAAAACCAGGAGTTAAGAGCATCCTCCCCCCAGGGGGCTGGTCAAGGTGGGAAGAAAGGAGAGAAGAGCTCCGCTGAGATAGGGCAAACCCCTCCCACACGGGGCCTCGGGGGACGCAAGTGGGCGCCCCAGCTTCCTCTCTCATGCTGGCCACCCCTGAAGCCTCGTCCAGTGGGTGAGCACATGCGCCTCTCTGTTCACCATAATCAGATTCACCTAAGGCGGGGGCAGAGCGCTAATTCTATTGAAATGTGCCGAGGTGCTGTGTGGTGCCAGATGTCCACAGGGAAGCTCAGTGCCCACCTTTGCCAGTGGATGGCAATTAGACATGGGGAAGGACAGGATATTCATCAAACTGCCCACATAATTACGTGGCAAGAAAACACTAGAAAATTGCAGGGCTGGAGACTGCTGCCCGCATTGAGAACCGAGTCCAGGTGCCAGCTCTGTGCGGGGGGCTGGACAAGGTCAGCTCTTTTCTAAACATGCTTCTGAATTGTAAGCTAAGTCCTGCTTGGGACAGGGGACCTCAACAGCACAGCCTATCCCCAGCCTGCAGCCTCACCTCCCTGGACACAGCAGAGGGCTTTGTACAAAAATCCATTGGAAACCCACTGCCAGTGTTCACACAACCCAGTGTTCACACAATGAAGGTTTTACTGGCATGGAGCACAGCTGCTTGGACGGCCTCTGTCAAGGGCACAGACTAAGATTCCAATGCAGCCTGTGCTCAGTTGGCCCCACTTCTAATCCTTCAGAGTCAAATTCATGCCCTGCATTTTAGAAAGATGCAAACAAAAGGCTTAGCAAGCCTGATTAAATTGGCTCATGTTTTAGTTGCATGAGCAGCAGTCTGCACCTACAGACCCCAGATGGACTTTCCTGCAAGGAAGAGGGGCTCCAGCCCAGGGAAGCCCCCATGTGGGTCTATTTTCCATGTCTGAGATGTGGCCAGGTAGGAGGCCACCAAGGCTCCTTCCTGCTGATTTGCTCGGGCACAGGTGGGGATTGAGCCCCAGGCCGGAACCCCACACACCTGCTCACCATTTGTGCTGCACCGCCTGCCCTCATCAGGGACCTCTAAGCTCCATTTGTAGCTACTTAGCAGACGCCCAGAATATTTGAGAACACAACAAACAAACGTTTAGCCCACAGCCCCCAGTGACGTGCTGCCACCTGCCGATAACTGTAAGTCACTTTTGAGCTGCCCAAAAGCAACTGGCATCCCAGCCGCTGCCCTCAGTGGTTAATGACATGCCCACTGACCGCCACCAGGGGATCGGGGCAAGGCCAGACCCTGCACCTGCCCCACTATATGGAGTGAGGGGAGCTTTTCTCATGGGCTTGGAGCCTGGGGTATCTCTCCCTGTCCTGGAGGGTGCTCGCCCAGCACAGTGGGGGAGAGGGATGTTGGAAAGGCCATTTCCTAATCCGATTGAGGCACTCTGGGCTGACTTCATGGTCTCCTAACAGCCAGTCTGGTGCCAGTCCTGCTGCACAGCCAGTGCAGACAGGATGTGGCTCCTGGGGGCTTCTGCTCTGTCAAGTCCTCACTCACACAGCAGCCTCTGTGGCTCCAGCAGTCAGGAGAGAGGTTCCAACTGCCTCGTCCAGGACTGCTGGCTGTACCATCAAGGAGAGGGCAGCACCTCCCGCCAAAGTTACAGATACACCTAACCACCTCGGAGGAGTGGTCCTGGTGGGGTCTTGACCCCAGCTGGCTTCGGGTCCCTCTGCCCCAGCCAACATTCCTGCTGGACAATGAACTTCATCCAGGAGGGAGGCTGGCACTGTCCGTGGTGCTGAACTTCCTGGGGCTCTGACAATCTCCTGACACTAAGGCCATTAACTTCTGCCCCCACCCCTCCCAGAAATTCCAAACCAGAATTTCCCCTGCAGGGACCAAGTGGAGAAGAGCTAATGTAAGGGAGGAGATAGAGATGACGAGGCTGCAGGAGAGGCTCAGCCCCTGAGAGCTCACCAAGTACATGACCCTTGGACTGTATGCTCTCAAACCTCCACTCACCCACAGAAAGTGTCCCCTTGGGAGCGGCTGAGGCCCTGCCTGCCAAGTCTCCAGCCCTGCCTGTAGTGGTCCACATACAAGAGATGCTCCTTCAGCTGCTGCTCCGTGTGAAGAATGGCTGTGGTGTGAATGTGAGCCCTCAGGCTGTGGGGTCAGACTCCTGGGTTTCTCCTGTAAATGGGGTAACAGTAGTTCCTTCCTCCCTGACTTGATGTGGTTGTCACTGAGGTGACACGCAGAGCAGGTGTCTGGCTCCTGCAAAGAGTGAAATGTCAGCTGGAAAGCAGAAGTTATATTAATTTTTATATAAAGCTAAAGGCTGTATATTAGAGCTATCTGACGGTCGGATGGACTGCTTTGTGACCACCAGAGCTTGCCGCTCTGTTGATCTCATTCCCCTTCCCTTCATGAACTCTCTGAGTCAAATGCCCCAGCCTCTCCCTGGTCGTCCACTCATAGGCCCAGAAATGCGGGCAGTTATAAGAGAAAGCGAGGGTCCAGAGTTCGTCGCCCCTCCCAACGCATCTGCTGGGCTTCCTCTCAGGCCACATCTGTGGTCACTGCCACCCACGCTGACCTGTCTTGTGTCCAGGCTCTTGTCCACTGTGGGTTGTGTGTCCCGTTGCCGTGGCTTCTAGATCATGGCAGCATCCAGAGCCGTCTCCGCAGGTGCCTGGGAGGGGTAGCCGAGCACAGAGGTGAGACTAGGGATGGCACAATTCGCCCACAGCTCTTCCCTGGTTCCAGGACAGTGACATGGTCTTGGGGGCACCCATCACAAGAACAGGACGTGTCCGCAGGAGAGGCAGATCAAATGTATCTGTTTATTTTGGTTTCACTTTTGTATAGGTAGCTCATCTGTGGGCCTCCGTTACCAGGAGGACATGCTGGGCTCACCTCCTGCTGTCCAGCCCTCTCCCCAAGTCAGTCCGGGGGCTCCTCTCCAGGGGGCCGTGCCGGGCACTCAGTAGAGCCATCTCCATGGCTACATGGAGCACGTGTGTCATAACTGATCAACCAGTCCCGAGTGGGGCGCATTTGAGTTGTTCCTGAAGTTCTGCTGTTTTAAACGAGGCAGCTAAGGATGCTGACATGCAGCTTTCTGGAATTAAGTACATCATTCCTGGCCTTGCGGTGGTGGAAGCAGGATGGGGCTGAGAGAAGCCCAGGAATGTGCTGTGGTTTGGGGTCTGGGGGCTTTTCCAGCACTGGAATCAGACAGGGAGGTTAGAAGAGTTCGCCCCGGCCTGGGCCCAGCTGGACTGGTCGTCTGCTATAGGGGAGGGGCAGTTCCCTGCCAGGCCACTAGGCTGGCTCCAGTGGTCACCATGTTGGGAGGGTTTGGACAGTAGCTGTCTTACAAAGCCCCTGGGCTTTCCAAGCATCTAGAACGACATTTGATACTTTCCCTATCTAGCAGGCTGCTTGCCGAGCTGAGAAGGATGTAGTTGGGGGCTGTCTCTTTATCTGAACTGTGAGATTAATTACAGAGAAAAGGGGCCTGGTGAGGTGGCTCTTGCCTATAATCTCAGCACTCTGGGAGGCCAAGGCAGATGGATCACCTGAGCTCAGAAGTTTGAGACCAGCTCAAGAGTGAGACCTCATCTCTAAAAATAGCTGGGCGTTGTGGTGGGCACCTATAGTCCCAGCTACTTGGGAGGCTGAGGCAAGAGGATCACTTGAGTCCAACAGTTTGAGGCTGCTGTGAGCTATGACACCATGGAACTCTACCCAGGGTAACAAAGTGAGACTCAATCTCAAAAGAAAAAAAAGAAGAAAGAAAAGAAAAGGAAAAAAAAAAGAAAAGAAAGAAAAGAAAAAGCCCATGTTCCTCAGAGGAAGGACGGAGCAGGGGTGAGAATACCCTGCCCAGGGCCAGCTGTCTGCAGCTGGGTCCCGATGGCCTTCACTGGCCAGGTGCTCCCCAGCTGTCCCCAGCCAGGCTGTGTGCACCCACCCACCCTCCATCGTCAAGGCCACCACTCAGAGTCCACGCCCTGTTGCAGCTGCCTCTAAACACACCTCTTGTTCTTTGTCTAACGCTTTCACTCCACCTCCTCTTCTCACACAAAGTTTCAAATTTGAGAGGGCAGAGGCCTGCCCGCCTGGGCCCCACCCCACTGGAGTAGCCTCTCCCAGCTTCCAGGCCAGCGCCCAAACTCAGCCCACTTACTTCAGTTGTCCACCCCCTAAAACATTAACTACCAATCCTGTGTGCATGTGAGTGTCGTTGGTGCTCTGAGCACTGAGGTGGAAACTTCAAGAGCCCGTCTTGTAGAAATATGTCTGAGACTGGGGCTACTCTGAAGCTGCCCGAGGTCACAGGTAGCCATGGGACCAGCGGGCTCCACGTCCATACTCCCACTGCAGTCACTCTCCTGCTTCTGAGAGGCCCTGCCTGTCACTCTTGGTTTTCCAACTCGTGTCAGAGCCCCCCATAAGCACAGGAGCCTGGAGGAGGCAGTGCCACTGGCAGGCCACAGGGCTGCCATGTCCCAACATCCCTGTCCCCCTCCAGGACTCCCTGTTCCAAGAGGTCCCCCCAACCCAACTCACAGACCCAACCACTGAGGCCCAAAGCCCAGTTTCCCAGCCAGACCCCAGGCAGGTGGCCCAGGTGTACTTGAAGCTGTCAGTGCACACACCAGCCACAGTGACACAGAGACACGAGACATAGAGACAGAAGCACAGAGACACACAAGCTGTGTCATGTTCTGAGGGGACCCATGCTGAGTTCCTGGCCTCTTCTGCAAGGACTGGCCATGGCTGCAGCCACATTCCTGCTCTTCCCGCCCCACAAGCCTCACTGTCCCCATCAGCCTTTTGCTCAGGCCACATCCCTCTCAGTGCTTGGAATTGCAAATCAGGGTGTTCTAGAGGGTTGCAGTCCACTAAATGTACCCCCAGAATATTTGAGGGGCTGGGTGACCTTCTTTGCTCTCCCTACTAGCTAGTCAAAAGGTTCACAGGTGCTGTGGCTTCAACAGCACTCAGAGGACTACTGGGCAGCCCATTAGACAATGTCCTTCAAGGCCACACTGTGTGACTGGTACTAGGACTCCCAGAGGTGGATTAGAGAGGCAGACATTCAGCCTGGACAGGAGGCACGGCCACACCTGGCAGGGGTCAGCCAGGGTGGACAAAGCTATCCCTGAATGCAGCTGTCCCTGCCGGCCACCTGCCTCCCATGTGGTTCTCATCATCTAACCCATGAATTTGTTGGACCCTTTGCCAGGAAGATTTGGGATTCCAGCTGGGTCTTAGGTGCCATCGGGTTGAAGGTCAGAAGTCACCTTCCCAAACCCCCCAGCACTAACCCAACTGGGCTGCCTCCAGCATCACTCTGTGCTATAGCTTTCATTGGCCTTCAAATACTGTTCTTTTCACTGGTCTCACCTCCCCTGGGTTCTGCTTCCTGAGGGCAGAGGCTCCTGTTTCGTTTCAGTGAAACGAAAGTTGGTGGGAAGGGAAGCTAGACCGAGATTATGAGAGAGAAGACAAGTAATTAAAACCAGAAGAGACAGAGGAGACATTACAGCTGATGCCACAGAAACAGAAAGAAAGGATTGTGCTAAACTACTAAGAACAAGCACATGCAAACAAACCGATGACCCAGGAGAGATGGGGAATTCCTAGAAACACACGGCCCTATGAGGCCAAATCCTCTGCCCATATACTAGCAATGAACTACCCAAAAAGATGTCAAGAAAACAATCCTGTTTATAATAACATCAAAAAGAATAAAATGCTTAGAAATAAATTGGACCAAAGAAGTGAAAGCCTTGTATACTGCATGTAGCAATTGGTAAAAGTTGAAGACACCAATAAATGGAAAGATATGCCATGTTTATGGATTGCAAGAATTAATGTTGTTAACATTTTCATTCTAGGCTGGGCAAAGTGGCTCATGCCTATAATCCCAGCACTCTGGGAGGCCAAGGCCGGTGGATCACTTGAGTTTAGGGGTTCAAGACCAGCCTGAGCAATAGCAAGACCTACTAAAAATAGAAAAAGTAGCTGGACATTGTGGCAGGCACCTGTAGTCCCAGCTACTCAGGAGGCTGAGGCAGGAGGATCACTTGAACCCAGGAGTTTGAGGTTGCTAGGAGCTATGATGACACCATACCACTCTAGCCTGGGCAATAGAGTGAGACTCTGTCTCAAAAAAAAAAAAAAAAAAAAAAATTCATTCCACCCAAAGTGATTTACAGACTCAAAGCAATCACTGCCAAAATTTCAATGACATTTTTCATGGAAATAGAAAAAAAATCCTAAAATTCATACGTAACAACAAAGACCTCAAATAGCCAAGCATTTTTGGGAAGGTAAAAAGCTGGAGGCATCACACGTCCTGATTTCAAGTTATATTCAAAGCTAGAGTAATCAAAACAGCATAGTACTGACATAAATACAGACATATGCCATTAGATCAGAGAACCAAGAAATACACCCAGGCGTATACAATCAACTAGGCTTTGACAAGGTGCTATGGTTTGAATGTCCCCTTCCAAACCTTTATTGAAACTGAATCCCCTATGTGGCAGTATTAAGAGGTGGAGCCTTTAAGAGGTGACTGGGTCACGAGGGCTTCATGAATGGGTTAATCCACTCACGGATTAATGGATCAATGAGTTATGGAATTGGGTCCACAGGGTAGGGGAGCTGGTGGCTTTTTAAGAAGAGGAGGAGAGAGCTGAGTTGGCCCACTGAGCCCTCACCCCATGTGCCCTGCATGGCCTCAGCCCCCAGCTGGAAGGCTCTCAACACATTTGTATTTACATGGACAGATTTGGAGAACATCCTCCTAAGTAAAATATCTCAAGAACAGAAAAGCATCCCATGTAGTTGGTACTAATCTGAAAATAGTAGACCAACAACTGTAGGCCCACATGAGAGAAAAGCACAGTTAAGTGCAAGAAGGGGGGGACAGGGGCCTCTGCTCCCACCTATCGGTCATCTTTGCTGTGGCCATCTTTGGAAGATGCCATCTGCCACACTAGGAGAACTGGTGAGCAGAAGCTCTGAGGATGTTTTCCTTCTGCAGTTGCAAGAGGTGCTTAATGTGACTTGTGTTCACCTTTTGTTATGGTATATATTAAGTATTACAATTTTAATGCAGCTTTTTCCTTTATTAAAATGTGTATGCATTTTTTGCCATCCTCTGTATATACAATTGTTATTTGTCAATTATACCTCAGGAAAGCTGGGGAGGGGGAATGAATTCTATAATATGCTGTCCAGAAAGTATCCAGACATTTACTATGAAAAACAGAGACACATGTGTCTGGATACTTTCCAGACAGCTCTTGTATGCACACATGTGCACACACACATTTTCATTTAAAATGTCCATGTTTTCTTCCAGAAATTTTATGGGGTTTGTAAGTTTTAATCTTCTCCTCACCTGAAATTTTTCTAATACTAGTGCTCTATGAATTAGAGCACAAGTTCCAGGAACTAAGTTAAATTGTCTTAAGGAGAGAAAAGAAATATATATTTTGCTCCAGAAACACTGAGATTCCAGGAGTAAGGACTGCAGGCATAGCTGGATCCAGGAGCTGAAGGCTGGCATAATATACGCCGGCGTCTGTCTGATGAGGGCCTGCCTAGGCCTCTGGAATGTGCCAGTTGGCTAGGTCTGAGTTACATGTCCACCGGGTGCAGGGGTGGGCAGCTCCCACAGGAAAGGAGACAGAACGGGGGTCTTGAGGTCCAGCTTCCCGTCACCCCGGCTGCCAGCATCCAGTGCCATCCTGGGTTGCCTGTCTTCCCCTGCTGACCTAGGTGCTGTCTCTGCCACTGTCAACCACATCTCACTGACCTCTCAGTCCAGCCATCTGTCAGTGCCAAACTGTTCTCAGTAAAGTCACCATTAGAACATTCCAGCAGCTAGGGAGGCTGGTGCGTCCGCATCCCCTGGGAGCCTGTCACTTCCTGTCCAGAACTTTCCTGGCCGTTCTTAGATTAATTTTTCCATTTAAGCTGTGGAATCAATGTGTCTATATGTAATCGCTGCTATAATTTATTAGGACTGAATGTACATGCAGGACATGAGTGAGTCCAGCCCAGGCAATGGCCTGTCCTTCCTCTCATCCTCTCCTCACCATGGTGGCCCTCCCAGCAAGCGTGCCTGTTGCCCACTCCACCTCCCTCTTTGCTTCTGTGGGAGCAGCAAGCTGCACCACCCAGCAGCAAGGTTGTGCACAGGAGAGGGGCCCAGCGAGCCTGGCAGAAGAAGGCAACCCTGAGAGTCCAGTGTGCACCCCTGCACCCCTATTTTCTGATCTGCCTCCCTCTCTCTACAGGGCAGCGCTGGGCTTGCACCTGTGTCCCCAGGCACACATGGCCCAGTGGCCACCTCTGGTCAGGGTAGACCTGCAGGGCAGGGGCTTCCTCACACTCCTCCAGAACCTTAAGATCAAAGGCCTCAACTTCCTACAGCTGAGGCAGCCACCAGGCCAGGCCCTGCAACCCAGTGGCCTGCTGCTTCTGGCCCCCACCGGCCCCCAGGTAGCTATTTTTACTGCCTGTGCTCAGTGAGGTATTTTAAATGTTTTGACATTTACAATCTGTGTTGGATACACTCGTTCTATTTAAATTATACCCGGCTGCAGTGACTCATAGGGAATTGGTTTGTCTCCTGAGACTCAGCTGAGGCCTCCTAAGTGGAGTCTGGAGCTGCCGTGGGAGCAGCCAGGGTCTTTGGAGGCACCTCAGTTAGTGCCTGCAACAGGCCCAGGGAGTGAACCTGCCAACGTGCTGCTCTGGCAATTTCCAGCACCTCCTGTGACTGCCCCAGTCTCCTAAGGCTCTCCTTAGCAGGGCTGTGCTCCAGGCACCCAGGTGTAACCTGAGCCATTTCCCAGAATGGCCAAAAGCTTCTTGGAGTCTGAGCCTGACAGGGTAGCTGGGGTGTTTCAGCCCGGCTGGAGGCAGCCTCTGCCTGCAGGCACAAGGGGCAGCTGACAGGGATGAGCATCTGAAACAAAGGAACGAAAACCCCAGAGTGGGCGGGGGCCTGGCTTCAGCTCCCAGGAGGCATCTGCAGCACATTTTCCCCTCTCATTCCCCAGCTCATGTCCTGGTGCGTGTTGTCCCTGGCCTGAGCAGCAGCTCCAGCTCAGGACAGGCCCCTACTGCCTGGGGGTTACTTGTAAAAGCAAAGCCTTGGCCTGGTCACCAAAGGAATTGGACCAGGCTCAGATAGACCGGGTTCAAATCCAGGTCTGGCTGCTTCTGAGCTGGTGTCTTTGGGCAAGACCTCCAGCCTCATTTGGGCTCTGTTTCCTCAGATACAGAGCAAACACGAGGGCCCAGCCTTGCAGGTGGACTTGGAAGTTAGAGGTGGGGTGGGGCCTCAGGTGCTAGGAGAAAGGGAGTGGGCATGGGGGGGTCTTCACCAGCATCAGCTGTGACGTCAGCGTGTTCTGCCTGTGCAAAGGCTGGAAAGGGAAGCAGGGACACTGGAGCACCAATCATGAACACAGTGTGTCCCCGCCTGGGAGCCCAGAGCCCCAGCCCTTGGTCACAGCCCAGACACTCCAGAGTCTGTTTCCTCCTGTTTACAGGCTGGACCCCACGGAGGGGCTCACTGAGGCATAAATGAAGCTACTAACCTCTTCCAAGCTGGGGGGGGGAGGGGGGGCAGCTGAGAGCCCAGTTTAGAGATGGGTGGCTTAAACCCCAGCCAGTGCAGCAGGCACCGGGGCAGCAGGCAGCTGTCTGATGGCCCACCTCCCTCTCCTGCAGGTCAGCACCTTCATGTCCTTCGTGTTCCCCATGGTGGTCATCTCAGTCCTGAACACCGTCATTGCCAACAAGCTGACCGTCATGGTCCACCAGGCAGCAGAGCAGGGACGGGTGTGCACAGTTGGGGACCAGCACAGCACGTTCAGCATGTCCATCGAGCCTGGCAGGGTCCAGGCCCTGCGGCACGGTGTCCGGGTCTTACGTACGTAGCCTCTGGGCCCCTGGGGATGGGTGGGGGGTCAGGGATCAGCTAAGGCTGTGCCACTGCACCACCTAAACCAGAGCAAGTTTGAAAGCAGCGAGATGGTGCAGCCCAGGCCCAGACCCAGGACTGCTGGTTCCACAGGGGAGGGCTGCCCTTCCTTCCATCCCACCTTCCCTCCATCCATCCATCCCTCCATCCAATCCCTCTCTCCATCCATCCTTCCATCCCTCCTTCCCTCCCTCCATTCATCCATCCATCCATCCTTCCATCCCTCCATCTCTCCTTCCGTTCCCTTCCCCTCTCCCTCCCTCCATCCATCCTTTCATCCAATCCCTCTCTCCCTCCATCTTTCCATCCCTCCTTTCCTCCTCCCTCCATCCCTCCCTCCATCGAATCCCTCTCTGCATCTATCCCTCCATCCCTCCTTCTCTCCCTCCCTCTCTCTCTCCCTCCCTCCCTCCATCCATCCATCCTTCCATCCCTCCCTCCCTCCATCTGGATGACCAGCCCCGGGAGCCTATGCTGCCAGGTCCGGGGTCCTTGCTTCAGCCTTGGGGTTACCAGATGAAAGCAGGATGCAGAAGAAAATTGCATTTCAGACACTCCGTGAGTAACTCGTTAGTAGACATATGCTCCAAACACCACAAACCCAGTCTATCTGGATGTCCCTTTGTGCTGGGAGGCTGGTGATGTCATTGTGAGGTCAGCCCACCCTATTGAGCCTGCCTGGCCCTGTCGGGAACCAGCCCTCCTCCCGCCCCTGGGGAAGGGACCCACAGTGCTCTGTTGAGCTTCAAGGAACCCCACCCTGTTCCCAGAAAATTTGGGGGTCTGTTGCTCAGTGGGCTCCAGACCTCAGTCTCCTCAGATCACATCAGCCTCAAACCAGAAGACCCTAAAAGTCCACCTCAAATTTTACAGGTGAGAAAACTGAGGCTGAGAAGCTGCAGGGTCCTGGCCAGCGTTGCACAGTGACTGCAGGCAGGGACAAGCCCAGAATCTCGGGCTCCCTCATAAGCTCCACGCTGCTGGGCACTGGGAATTTGCACTTGGAGGGAGTGTTCCCAAGTGGGTTTTTTGGTTGTTTTCTTTTTTAATTGTGGTAAAATACACATAGCATAACGTTTATAATCTTGGCCTTTTTTTTTTTTTTTTTTTGAGACAGAGTCTCAGTTTGTCGCCCTCGGTAGAGTGCTGTGCTGTCACAGCTCACAGCAACCTCCAGGCTTTGGGCTTAAGTGATTTTCTTGCCTCAGACTCCTGAGTAGCTGGGACTACAGGTGCCCGCCACAACGCCCAGCTATTTTTTGTTGTAGTTTAGCTGAGGCTGAGTTCCAACCCGACACCCTCGGTATATGGGGCCAGCATCCTACTCACTGAGCTACAGGTGTCACCTCAATCTTGGACATTTTTAAGTGCAGTTTCGTGACACTAAGCATGTGGGCACTGCCGAGCAACCACCCCCACCAGCTCCGGAAAGCTCTCACATTCCCAAACCGAAGCTGCCATGCTCCAAACACTGGCTCCCCACCCCTCCCCAGACCTTGGCATCCCCATCCTATTGATACTCTCTGTCCCCAGGACCTGCCTCCTGTAGGGACCTTCCTTCATGGAGCCATGTAATATTTGTCCTTTGAGTCTGGCTTATTTCACTTGTCACAATGTCCTCAGGGTTTCTCCGTGGTTAGCATGTGTCAGAATTTCCTTCCTTCTAAGGCTGTTTAGTATTCCGTGTGTGGACACCACATTTCTCTCATCCCCTCATCTGTCCATGGACATGTGGGCTGCTTCCACCTCTCGACTGTGGTGAATGTGCTGCTAGGAACATGGGTGTGCAGAGGTATCCTCAGGAACCCAGCTTCAGTTATTCTGCACCCAGAAGGTGCAGTACTGGGCTGTATAGAAATTCTACTTTCAGTTTTAAAGAACTGCCATCCTGTTTCCACCGGCAGCACCATTTTACGTTCTGTCCAGCAGTGCGCAGAGAGGGGCTCAGTGTCCCACCTTCTCACCAGAACTTGCTACCTTTGGGCATGGGGTGGTGTCACCATCCTGAGGAGGTGTCTCTCTCCTAAGGGGTGTGAGGTGATGTCACCCTCCTGAGAGGTGTGAGATGATGTCACCCTCCTGGGGGGTGTGAGGAGGTATCACCCTCCTGAGGGGTGTGAGGTTGTGTCTCTCTCCTGAGAGGTATGAGGAGGTGCCTCTCTCCTGAGGGGTGTGAGGTGGTGTCTCTCTCCTGAGAGGTATGAGGAGGTGTCACCCTCCTGAGGGGTGTGAGGTGGTGTCTCTCTCCTGAGGGGTGCGAGATGATGTCACCCTCCTGGGGAGTGTGAGGAGGTGTCACCCTCCTGAGCAGTGTGAGGAGGTGTCATCCTCCTGAGGGGTGTGAGGAGGTGTCACCCTCCTGAGGGGTGTGAGGTGGTGTCTCTTTCCTAAGGGGTGTGAGGAGGTATCTCTCTCCTGAGGGGTGTGAGATGATGTCACCCTCCTGGGGGTGTGAGGAGGTGTCACCCTCCTGAGAGGTGTGAGGTGGTGTCACCCTCCTGAGGGGTGTGAGGTGGTATCTCCCTCCTGAGAGGTGTGAGATGATTTCACCCTCCTGAGGGGTGTCAGGTAGTGTCACCCTCCTGAGGGGTGTGAGGTGGTGTCTCTCTCCTGAGGGTGTGAGGTGGTGTCACCCTCCTGAGGGGTGTGAGGTAGTGTCTCTGTCCTGAGGGGTGCGAGATGATGTCACCTTCCTGAGGGGTGTGAGGTGATGTCTCTCCTGATGGGTGTGAGGTGGTGTCTCTCTCCTGAGGGTGTGAGGTGGTGTCTCTCTCTTGAGGGGTGTGAGGTGGTGTCACCCTCCTGAGGGGTGTGAGGTGGTGTCTCTCTCCTAAGGGGTGTGAGATGACGTCACCCTCCTGAGGGGTGTCAGGTAGTGTCACCCTCCTGAGGGGTGTGAAGTGGTTACCCTCCTGAGGGGTGTGAGGTGGTGTCTCTCTCCTGAGGGTGTGAGATGGTGTCACCCTCCTGAGGGGTGTGAGGTAGTGTCTCTGTCCTGAGGGGTGTGAGGTGGTATCACCCTCCTGAGGGGTGTGAGGTGATGTCTCTCCCTATGGGTGTGAGGTGGTGTCTCTCTCCTGAGGGGTGTGAGGTGGTGTCATCCTCCTGAGGGGTGTGAGGTGGTGTCTCCCTCCTGAGGGGTGTAAGGTGGTGTCACCCTCTGGAGGGGTGTGAGGTGATGTCTCTCCTGAGGGTGTGAGGTGGTGTCTCTCTCCTGAGGGGTGTGAAGTGGTGTCACCCTCCTGAAGGGTGTGAGGTGGTGTCTCTCTCCTGAGGGTGTGAGGTGGTGTCTCTCTCCTGAGGGGTGTGAGGTGGTATCTCTCTCCGGATGGATGTGAAGTGGTGTCACCCTCCTGAAGGGTGTGAGGTGATGTCTCTCTCCTGAGGGGTGTGAGGTGGCATCTCTCTCCGGATGGATGTGAGGTGATGTCATCTGGTATTTATTTGCATTTCTCCAATGATGAATAATGTGGAGCATCTTTTCAGGTGCTTCCTGGCCATTTACATCTTCTTTCGAGAAACGTCTATTTAAGTGCTTTGCCCATTTTTTAATTGGGTTGTTTGTATTTATGTTGTTGGGTTTTAGGGGTTCTTTTTATAGTCTTGGTATCAAACTCTTACCAAAGAGGTGATTTGCAAATATTACCCCCTTTTCTGTGAGTTGCCTCACTGTGCTGATTGTAGCCTTTGATACCCAAAAGTTTTTCATTTTTATACAATATATATATCTATTTTTTTTCTTTTGTGTTTGTGACCTGGGCTTTTGGTGTCATACCCAAGAAGTCATTGCCACATTCAATGTTGTGAAGTTTTTATTTTATGTTTTCTTCTAGAAGTGTTATAGCATCAATCTTGAGTTCAGGTCTCCCCCTCATTGTGTATTAAATTTTGTCTGTGGTGTGAGGTAAGGGCCCAGAATCGTTCTTTTGCAAGTGGATGTCCAGTTTTCCCAATATCCTTTGTTAGAGAGTGCCCTGCTGAATGGCCATGTGATGACCATGAGTACCAGGGAGAGTATCTGGACTCTCTGCTCTACTCTGCTGGTCTGCACATCAGCCTTCGTGAAGGTGCCCCTTTTTGCTGTGTGGGAAGAGCTGAAATCAGGAGGTGTGAGACCACCATCTGTACCCCTCTTTTATAAGGTCATTTTAGCAATTCAGGATCCTTTGTGATTCCATATGAATTTTAGGATGGATTTTTCTATTTCTACAAAAAACATCATTGGGATTTGATAGGGATGACATGGAATCTGTGGATCAGGTTGGATAGTACTGGCATTTTACCGATATTGAGTCTTGCAGTCCATGAATGTGGGCTAGCTCCCTGAATCTCCCTGAGGCGCGTCTCTCTGTGTTGCAGGTGCCGTGGTCATCGCCTTCGTGGTCTGCTGGCTGCCTTACCACATCCGGCGCCTCATGTTCTGCTACATTTCAGACAAGCAGTGGACTCCGTGAGTGCCAAGAGGCTGGGCCCTGGGGGGTACTCCCCAGAACAGGTGGGGGCTGGGTGGCAGGTGGTGCCAAGAGCCCTAGTATAGGGGCAGGGGTTCTGTGAGACCCTCAGGTGTCCCTTGGGCATCCATAAGGCTGTTAGGCAGTGGCTGTGCTATGGTGGGGCCCCAGGGAGGGCAGTGAAGAGACAGATTCAGAGCAGAACAGGCTGGAGCAGGAAAGGAAATTTGGGCCTGAGTGTGTTGGCACCCAAGGTAGCTATCCCTGAGACTTCAAGGAAACCGGGGGCAGCTCCACTACAGGATGGAAGGTGCTACCTTAGTCCATGGTAGCTGTGGGGGCCCCAACGCCAACCCAGGTGGGACTCTAGGACTCAGTTTGGGTCCCACTTGGGACTATGATCTACTGCAGCAAAAGGACACCCAGTTAGCAAAGAGAATAGGGTCTGGGACGAAGTCAGGGGGAGGCCAGATGTGGCTTCCATACTCCTTCCTTCTCAGGGGTTCTCTCAGGGGCTGGTCCCCTACTGCCCAGTACAGAACAAAAGCTCACAGAAGAAAGCAGGGGTTCAGCACAAACCCTCTCATTTGCACAGAGGGTTTAGGAGCAGAAGCCCCTCTTATGAGGAAAGAGGTGGGACTGTCCCAAAATCCCAGCTCCCAGGGGCCAGCAGGGGTCAGCCCTGCCAGCTGGCCATTCTGAGCAGGCAGCCAGACACAGGGGCATGGGTTCTTCAGAGTAACATGTCACCATCAGCACAGGGAACAGACTATACAGCCTGAAGTAAAGGTTTCAGAAACTTGAGGCTGCCTCACAGTGCACTGAGCTGCCAGGTAAGGGAATGAGATCCCTGTTCTTGGAGGCAAATAAACTGAGGGTGAGGGAAGGTTCAGGGCTGTCCAGGAGGCTTAGAGAGGCTTCCTGCCCTAGCTGTTTTGTTAGGTTATGGAACAGCCAAGCCCTGAAACTTCAGATGCCCAGGACTCTAAAGACAGTCCCAGCAGCTGCCAGGAGAGGCATGGCCCCAGGCAGAGCAGGGATGGAGCCCTAATGAAGGCTGACACCCCATGGGAGCTCAGCCATCCTCCAATGGCTTGGGAGAAGCCAGGCCCTGGAATTCATTATGAAATATCCTCATGTGACAAAATTCTCAAGTGGCTTTGTAATTGGTAGCTTGGCCATCACTCAGAGGCACCCCCTGGGGTCCCAGCATGTCCTGCCTGGGCAGGTGGGTCTGAGTGCCTCCCCCCTCCAGGTTCCTCTACGACTTCTACCACTATTTCTACATGATGACAAATGCACTCTTCTACATCAGCTCCACCATCAACCCCATCCTGTACAACCTCGTCTCCGCCAACTTCCGCCAGATCTTTCTGTCTACCCTGGCCTGCCTCTGCCCCGTGTGGCAGCACAGGAAGAGGCGGCCAGTGTTCTCAAGGAAGGCCAACAGCGTGTCCAGCAACCACACCTTCTCCAGCAACACCACCCGAGAGACACTGTACTAGGGCCTGGCCTTATGACGCTCAGTGTCCTCAGCCTCAATGGGGGTCAGCTGGGGCCAGCCTGGGTTGTGGTCTGAAGCCTGGGAACCCTCACTGTGCCCCAGAGGCCTCTTTCTCTCCAGCTTTCCCCTCCTTTGCCTCTCCCCACCCCCACCCCTCTTTGAAAGCCAGAACAGGAGATTGCTCCCTCCCAGTTGCAGCCAGGCTTCTAACAAGGAGAAATTAGTGTGCAGCGACAGGCGATGTCTTTGTTCCCAGCCTAATGGATCTTTAAAGAGAAGAAAATCAAAGGCCCTCGGGCGGCTGGGCTGTTGTTGGTGAGGGCACCTCTGACGTTCCTGCTGGTGGGAACTCAGCTGTTCTGCCCACTCTGTCCCACCCCATGAAGGAATGAGGAGAGGGCTGCTGGGCTGGCGACACATCCCGGCTCTACCTAGCAAGTTCAGGGTAAGGCCGGCCCCAGGTCTGGCAGGCACCAAGGCTTTCAGCCTTGTACCCAGGCCCTTTCATGGAGGACAGGGCTCTGCCTTCCCTAAGGCAACTCCGAGGAAGCCTCTGATTCTGTCCTTCAGGCGTGGCCCCACTCAGTGCCCACTGCTGGGGGTGGAAAATCCCCCCTAGCACCCTGGCCCCAGATAGCCGAGGCCAACAGAGGGGACCAGGTTCCACACACCCAAGAGGGATACAAAGGGGCTGGCCTCAACTTGCCCCACCCCATCCTCTCCTACCCCGTCCTCCCTAGGGACACCACCAGGGGGGCAACCTCAGCCTCTCAGGCTCAGCACAGGGGACTCTAGGTTGATGGCAGTGCTACCCCGCTGCTCAGGTGGCCTTGGATGAGCACCCTGTGCACCCTCACTGTGATGTAGGCTGAGGTCCAGAGCCAGCCTCCCCACCGACTTCAGAGTGGGTGCCCTGAGAAGGTGTCTGGTCCCTGAACAAGATGCCAGGTCCAAGGGACTTTGGCTACAGGTAAGAAGGGAGCTATGTGACCAGGCACCAGCTGGCCAGCAGCATCAGGCCAAGGCAGACTCATTTATCACCAGGCAGCAGGCAGATGCCTGGGCCCAGGCGCCAGGAAAGGGAGACGCCTCCATGGCTTTCAAACAGAGCAAGACCAGCTGGCTCTGGGCTCCAGAAAGTGGTTGCCTAAGCCCCAGAGAGCAGACCCCCCAAGCCTGGGAGGTAATTCAGCCCCTCTGAAAGCAGGCTGTGAGTCCTGGAGCAGCATTTGCCCAGAAGGGAAGTGGATGAGCTGCCCGTGTGGGTAGCATGGACTTGGGACTCAGGAGACCCTGTCCTAGGCAGAGATTAGCCACTTGGTTCTCTCCAGACTCAGTTTCTCCATCTGTGAAATGGTGAGCTGAGTGCTGCCATCTCTGTGGTCACTCTGAAACCCCTCCAAGCTGCAGGACGCTTCAGTTCCTTGAGGGCAGGGTGGTGTCAGGCCCAAGTGTCAAGCTTCCTGGCAACTGTTACCTCCCACAAGTGGAGTCATCAGGCCTGGGAGTCCCCTTGGTACCAGAGGATCACTGAGCCCAGGGAGACATGGGCAGGCCAGGAGGCCTTTCTTCACCCTACAGCTCCCCCTTGGGGGATCTGCTGTAGGAGAGGAGCTTCCTCTGCCCAAAGCTTCCTCGGTGAGCGGCTCAGAGTGTAGCCAGTTCTAAGGCCCCTGAGACTGGACACAGGCTTCTGAATGAGACCTTGGACACGAAGTCAGACAGTCCAGGCTCAATCCCTCTGTGGGGTTCCAGGATCTTGGGCATCCTACATTTCTCTGGGCCTCAGTTTCCCCATCTAAGGAATAGGCATGGCTATTGTACCCTTTCAGAGTGTGACTGTCCCGGAGGACCCAGGCCAGAGTGGACAGAAGGAACCCTGAAATGGACACAGAGTCAACGCCCCTCAAGCCCAGGCCCTCTGTAGACATGAGTGGCGTCCGCCAGGTGAAGTCTATGGCTGAAGCCTAAAGCAACTTTATGGTGTAATTTTTATGTCCTCATCTGTGCACTCAGTGTCTGCAGGGACATGTGTCCACACACCTTGGACGAATCCCTGTGACTCCCACATCCAGTGCTATTACCTTCCTGGGCACGTTATGATGTGACTGTGGAAGCCAGCCGAGTGTCGTGAATGTGGTCCCTGTGACTGCCCAGTAGTGACAGCGAAGCTCCTCCCCAGCCCAACCTGCAGGGATGCACCTGCCCCACCCCTGCCCCACTGCAGATGACAACAAGCCCCTGTGTCTCTCAATAAAAGAGACTGTGTACTCTTGACTGACCCCTGTGCTAAGTGCATCCAGGCACCATCCACGTGCTCTCTCACTCCAACAGCACCAGTGCAGCAGACAGAACTCCCAAAGGTGGGGGGGCCAGGACCCCTGTCACATCCTGCCCACCCTGCCTAGTTTCCATAAGCAGCAGAGGAGGCCTCTGGGAGCCTCCAGGAGTGCTGGGGGCAGAGCCTGGTGACCACCAAGAGCCTGTGCCTTGATGTATGCACTGGCACAGAGGGGCTTCAAGAAGAGGGGCACAGCGTCCCCTGACCGCTCCCTGCCAGCCAAGGGGTCCTGTGGTCCTGAGACCCATGGCTCAGTCCAGGCTCCAGCAGTGGACAGACAAGAGCACAGAAGACTTCCCAGCTGCAGCCCCCACCCCAGGGCTTCTACACTTCAACTTGGTGGTTTCCAGACCAGCTGAGAGCTTTGAAAATACAGATTCCCAGGCCTCTTCCAGCCGTGGCAGTCTCCCAGTGTGGGGGTTGGGAGCAGTCACTCACACTGCCTCTTTGACATGTCCCTCTTAAGGGCAAAGGCAGCTTTTCTCTCTTCAGAGCCAAGTCTCTCAGGAAGGCCCTGCATCTTTTTCTCTCTTGGGCCTCAAGATCAGGAGCGCTGGGCTTACCCCATGGAGCTCAGCAAAGGAAGCATTCACTGGAACTGGAACAGTCCAGGAAGGCTACCTGAAGGAGGAGGTGGGAGACAGATCCTGAGGAAAGGAGGGTGCAGGATGAGTGGGTCTCCCTGGGGACACAAGGGCCTCAGAGGTGGCTGGAGGGGGAACAGAAGGGACAAGGAAGCAGGCTGGGGGCTGACGGGGTTCAGGGGGCTGAGTGTAGAGGGGAAGAGAGGTGGGCTGGGGTCTCTGTGCTCTGGAGCCTGCTCTGGGGCTGGGTCCCTGGACAGGGAGCCCCTCCCTCAAGGGGTCCTCTTAACCATTCTCGGTAGGCCATGGCCCTTCCTACCCTTCACACTGCTGCGTGCTCTAAAATTATACCATTTATTTGATGTTTTCTTACAGTTAGGGGCTCAGGGTACCTTCCGTTGGGGGCAGTGGGATGGCAGCAGGGCTGGAAGAGGTGCGCATGGGAGTGGGGGAGACAGCTATGACCCAAATCATCTAAAAGGGGCCTGACTACACATTGCTGGAACCATCTCTCTCACCCAGCCCAGAGCCCAGCCCCCAGGCTACAAGCTCACCTGCCTCCCCTGTGAGGAACTGAGCCCCCTGCCCTCCCCATCCAGTGCAGCCTGTCCTGATTCATACTATAGTGTGAGTGGCTATAGCCTCTCCTGGTGACAAAGACTCCCACAGGACAGTAGAAACACCCACCAGGCTACTCCTGCTCAACCCAGGGACTGCAAGGGCTCTGAGGAGCATCTTCTCACACAGACAGGCTCATGTCTAGGAAGTGTTGAAAGCTGGAAAGAAATCCAGAGGCTCTGGAGGAGGCAGCATGAGAGCGTGGAGAGCCCCTGCCTTGGGTCCACCCTCCCCTCTGCTGCAGCAGCCGTAAGGCACAGGGAGCTAGCACTGGGATGTAGGTTCCCTGGGGGAGGCACTGCCTAGGCCCTGCATTGGGTACTCCAAGGCTGACTTTTCCAATGGGCAGCAAGGCCGTTAGGAGTTTGGGGTGCTGAGTTGGATGGGGCTGGGCACCAACTCCCACTCTGCTTACCAGCTGGGAGGCTACAGAAACTAGAATAAGGAGCTCAGGCCCTACCTCAGGGGTGAGGCTGGTCCGAGGTATGGATGGCAGCAGGACAGCATGAATTCTGGGGTAGCCCAGGCAGGGAGGTGGCACTGAGGCCTCGTCCTTGGCTTTCTGGCCTAGCAGCCAGGGGAGGTTCCTCCTGGCTCAGAGAGAGACCCAAGGCCTGTCTGCTGCCCATGCCTTTGTGCCTCTGGGTGAGAACAGTCACCAGATGTGTCCAGGACTTGGTGGCTCACCTCAACTCTCTTTTTCTTTTGAGACAGAGTCTTGCCCTGTCACCAGGCAATAGCACAGTGACACATCATCATAGCTCACTGCAGCCTCAAATTCCTGGGCTCAAAAGATGCTCCTGCCTCAGCCTCCTGAGTAGCTAGGACTACAGGCTGCACCACTATAGCCTGCTAGTTTTTCTATTTGTAGTAGAGATGGGGTCTCAACTCTTGCTCAGGTTGGTCTCAAACTGCTGAGCTCAAGCAATCCACCAGCCTTAGCCTCCCAGAGTGCTATAATTACAGGCATGAGCCATGGTGGCCTGTAGCCTCAGCTCACCTTCTAAGGCACCTTCCTCTCCTTCATCTGGAATTTTCTCTGAGGTGCCTCTGGAGAGGGAGGAGGAGAACCAAGAAATAATAGACCCAAGGGTGGTGCCTGGTGGGTGTCCTGGAGGAGCCTCCCACCACCCTGGGGCATATGGACCTTCAGTCACTGTTGGTTCTATTGTGCTGGTGCGCCCCAGCCTCCCTGTGCTCGGGGACCACTGTCCTGTCAGGCCTCAGGGCTCATGGCTGCCCACTCCACATGCCCACTGGCAGGTGGCATCTCTATCTATTTCATACGCTGGGGATACTGGGGACAGCTGAACAGAGCTGGCACTGGCTCGGCCTCACTGGCTCTGGCGTTACTGCCCCTCCCAGGGCCCCTCTGCATGACCCAAAGGATGGCAGTTGTGCAGGTGAGAACAGGCCTGCTCCCCACACACTAGACAAGAGCAGGAAAAAGGAGAGGACAAAGAATCCAGTTTTGGGTGCTCAGGGAGGTAGCCAGGGGCCCTTTGGGAGAGGGTGTGGGGTGTTGCCCTCCCAAATCAGAGGAGTTCACCCACCCTGCACACACTGAAGCCCCAGAGCCTTCTGCGGTCCTCTCCGCTCTGGGAGAGAGCACGGGGAAAACAACTGGCCTGCATGACCACACCAAAATGTCGAGTATGGACTCAGTCGCCCAGAAGAGCTGGCCAGAGGGTGGCCAAAGTATGGCTAGCTTCCCAGGGGCGCCTGGGAACTCTGACAAGGCCAGGCTGAGAAGCAAAGCTGGAAAACCGGGAAGGAAGGGTGGACAAGCCCTGGACCTGTGCTCAGCCCATGTCCTGCCCCTCCCTGTCCCAGCCTCCACACCAGTTCCCTAGCAGGAAACTTCTCCACAGGCAGCTCACCAACAGCTGTATTAAAACTCAGGCTAAATTTTTTTAAATTAAATTCTTGGATGTAGACATCATAGTTCTCCTTAAGAACTGAGTAAAGAAATGAGTAAATGTCAATGTCACCCTAGTAACTGTGAGTGTGGTGGGCCCACTCTCTGAACCACAAAGCAGGCACACCCACTTTGTTTCCAGCATGGCGACGGCCCTGGCGCATGCTAACAGGGGCTCTCCTGGCCAGCCTGTGGCCTCCCCTTTAGGCCTCCATCTCAAGCCTCCACTCCCCCAGTCAGACGCCCCAGTTTGTCCACATGGCTCCTCCCCACCCAGGCCTGGCTGGTGAGAATCAGCCCCTGTTCCTACAGCCTTCCCAGGTCTGTCTCTCGCTGTGCTCCCCAGATGCCTACAGAGTGGGGGAGCTGTGGAAAGGTATGTGCTAAAGGTGGGAAGGGGCGTCAGTGGCCAGCTTTCAAAGAATTGGACCCTCAGCTGCCATCAGGCTCAGCTGCCCAGACCTTGCTGCCACTGGCAGGTGTACAGGCCAGCCCTTGGGAATGTGTCATGACCCCGCCTTGTACCTCTCCTGCCCCACTGTCCCCAGCAGGCTCCTCTGGCCTCAGCCCCGCACTATGCAGTCAAAACACAGGTGGCCCAGGAATTTGCATCCCTAACAGCTTTAGGGGAGTGGGATGGCCACTGGGGTGCGAGAACCACCTCCATCCCTTCTCCATCTTTCTGGTCATTCATTCTCAAGCCTGGCTTCCTCCCAGTCCAAAGTAACCCAGTTGCCCCTTCTGACTGGCAGGGGAGGGGAGTATGAAGCCCTGGGTTCTGCAGGGCCGGGACTCGGGACTCGCCTGCACAATGGGGTCTGAGAGGCACATGGACACTGACAACGCTGCAGTCATGGGGTCACAAGCTAGTCGTGGAGCCACCGTCCTCCACTCCTCAGTGCCAGCCACTGCCACCGTCCTGTGGAACCAGAACCTTGTTCACTCCACCCCCTCTTCCTATAGGCCTGTGGGCTGGGCCCTCATTCCAGTGCACAGACCAGAGTCCACTGGCCACCAGACTGCCACAAGAGGGCAGGGCCTGCCTATCATCATCACTTGGCAGCAGGGAGCTTGGAAAAGAAATCTGCGCATTTTAAATACATTTGAAGGAAGAAAAACCAGCCTCAGCCCAGCTGGAGCCTCCTGCACAGGAGCTGCTCCCTCCCTCCACTCCTAGCAATTACAATCGGAACCCCGGTTTTATCAGAGCACCATGGAAACCACTGGGCTGAATTTATGAAAGGAATGATGCCAAGCAGGGAGGGAACAGGCGAGGGAAGGCAGGGAGCCAAGCCAGAGGCAGGCGGAGGGAGGGGCCTGTGCCCGCTGTGAGGGAGGCTGCCCTGTTCCTGCTTCACTGGGTGAGTGGGTCCCCCCCCCCCGCACACGTGCACACACACTCTCACACCACACTTGCATGAGCACACAGGTGCTTACCCCATGCACACATGGATGCATGCACACATACCATGCACACACACACTTATGCACAATTACACCCTGCCCATAACGCACATGTACACGTATACCCTGCACACATGTGCATACGCACACACTTATAACCTGCATACAAGCACATCCACACTCACACCATGCACACATGCACTGCACACTCACACCATGTACACACATGCATGTGCACACCTACACCATGCACACTTACACCGTGCACACACACCTGCAAGTGCATGCATGCACGCACACCTGGACAGCATAGGGTCTCTCATACCCCAGGGCCTCATTCCTGGGGTGAGATTTGCCAGCTCTCACCCTGTAGACATTAGTGAGAAGATTAGCAGAACCAGTAGAGGGCTTGTAAATCCCCAGCTGGCTGAGGTACCCTCAGCTCAGTTCCTACCCCCCCTCCCCACCTGCTTCAAGACCTATGGCTGCCCAGGGCCAGACTGCTAGGCACAGGGCAGAGGTCGGGCCTTACCCACCATGGCCCGGGGGGCCCTCGAGATGGGCAGGGGGCCTGGAGCCAGCTGAGTGGAGGTCAGCCTGGGGATGCTCCCAGAGCACCTGGCTCCATGCTCTCTGTCTGGAACTTGGGTGTCTGGTTGGTCAGTTAGGGTTGGGAGCTGAGGCACCACCTGGGTAGACGTCACCTGGGCACCCTCTCTGGTGCCCTGAGATGGGGGTGCTGCACATCTGTTCTTCCCTTAGACACAGTCTCAGTCTCTGTCTTGTGTGTTGTTTTGTCATGAAGCGGGACCAGGTGAGGGTCCCTCTTGTCTTATGTCCTAGAGAGCTCAAGTTGTGACCAAGTAGGGTCCCTCCCCTCCTGAGACCCCTCCTAAGTGAGCACAGGCTCCAGACCTGGCCTCGGATTCCATTTCCAGGGAAGGTGACACAGAAACCTCAGGATAGTCACTGGTGCAGTTGGAACGGGGATCCAGAGCCAGCCCCCAGCTTGAGCTTGGCCACCCCCCTTACCAGGTAGGAGATCTGCCCAGGAATGGGGACACAGGGAGGGCAGGGAAAGGGGAGGAAGTGAGCATGAGCCTCCTAGGGCTGGGGCAGAGCCTAGATGAGGCCATGAAGGGACAGTCTGGCAAATGGCAGAGTCCCCAGCCCCGCTCCTGTCCACCCTCGAGGCTCCCCTGCCCCCAACAGGAGAGGGGCCTCCCTCAGAAAGCCCAGTATCTGCAGGGCAGAGGGATGTTAGGCAGGGCATGTTGCAGGTGAGGAAACTGAGGCTGAGAGTGGACATGGCCTCAACTGAGTGCCGGGGTCCTAACCTGGCACCACGTGACCTCAGCTCCGCTACCCTAGCTCCCAGCAAGACCAGGCTGACACATGGGTCCCCCCACTCGATGCTGCTGAGTCCTGCCCTCTATATCCCATGTGCCCCTGTGCTCTACCCTTGGGGGCTGAGAGGCTTTTGTTACCAGCTCTGCCTGCACCCAGCACCCAGGCAGGTGTAAGGAGGATGCTGAAATCCATGGGGCCCACAAGGGGCTGAGCTCAGCCTTGTCTGCAGTTCCTGAGTCAGCAGAGGAGGAAGAACCCAGAAGAAGCCCAGACTCTGCCCTTGCTGACAGCCACCACGGGCATCACTGCACACAGCCTCCTGGGTCCTATCTATTAGATGACATTTATGGGCATTCACAGTATGCAGGGCCTGTGGCCGGAGCGATTCAGTCCCCTCCCCTCTGCAGCCCCACAGAGGGTATAGAGGGGTGGGAGGCTTGACTCCCGTGGCCACCTGGATAGAGTCCCTATTGGCAGAGGCAAGGCCAAGGGGGCTTCCCCAGGGAGAAGCATTTGAGGTGGGTCCCTTATGCTGAGTAGAAAGTGCTGGCAAGTCAGGTGCTAGGGGCAGAGAGGGGCCAGGAGGACCCCAGGATAGACAGTCATCTGAGGAAAGAGGTAAATTTGAGGACAACCAGGCTCTGGCAGGCCCAGGGCTTGGGGAGGAAGGTGGGCAGGGAAAGGGCTCTGGGACTCACTCTCTCCTCTGGGAAAAGCCTACAGGAAAGATGGCTTGGTCTCCTGCCTTCATTGCTGGCCAGAGATGGATGTCCTTGCAAATGACCTGAGGCCCACTGGGTCCTGTCCATTAGATGACATTTATGTCATCTCCCAGAGTTGTCTCAGGGAGTGGAGGCAGCATTGGATGTGGGCAGGGCCTTGAGGGCTCCCCAGACTCCAGGGCGGGGAGGCATCTGCAAGTGCTGGCCCCAGAGATGGTGACCCCAGCCCTAGGGGGACAGACTTCTCCATGGCTCTGGCTCCCTCATGGCAGCCCCATGTGGGAGCAGGTCCTCCTTCCGCCACAGTGTGTGTTCAGGGACTCAGCATCCATGTGCCCCTTTAGAGCTATTTTCTTCCTTCAGTGCAATGCGCTATAACATGCCCTTTCTCCTCCACAGTCCTACAAGAGGTGGAAAGCTCCCTTGTCACTGTGCTCACCTGGCTGGGCTGGGCATCCAGACAGGTGAAAAGCCCTCTCCCATGGCCTCTGCACCACCTTCCTCAGTGCTGCAAAACAGGGTGATGCGAGAAAAATGCACGCCCCACTAACTGCTGTCTAGGGTACCTTGGCCTCACTCCTGCTGAAATCCACATACACCTTCATTACACGGGGCTGCGGTGCCTAATAAATACTCAGAAAATCTGCTGCTGGGTGAATGTCCCCTTCTTTCTCCACTTCTGTGTCTGTCACTGCACCCTCCCTTGGAGCCTAGAGCCATGACCCGATAGACCTCGGGTGGGAATCAGGGTCCCCTCAAAGGCAGGCGCATCCCACCCTTGCTGTCACAGCCCAGCTGCAGCCAGACCCTCTGCTGGGCCCCTGGAGCCCACACCAGCACCTGCCAGTCCTGAGAACAGTGATGTGGGACCCCCCACCAGCAGAACCTCCTGGAGCCAGCTGGACACACAAGGGCCCTTCCGGTCCACACTGCAAGGAAGCAGCATTCTGGATTGGGGTCAACGAGCCCCAGGGCACAGCCGCAGGACCGGTGCTCTTGTGTGGGGTTTCTTAAGAGTGGCAGGAGGGACACAAGCACTCCTGTTCAACTCTCTCCTGCAAAAGGTACCACCCAAGCAGACCGCACAGGACAAGCCCACCAGCCTCAGGGTGGGAAGTGCCCCTCCACTTCCCTACTCCCATTGCTCAGGGGACCCCAGAAGTCTGGCTGAAGGCCCCATGGGCTCCTGGTCAGCCATCTCCTAGGTGCTAGCATGCTGCCTCCTGATGTCACACCTGAAAACCCATCGGTCCCACTGGAAAGTCCTCCAGTGGAGGCCTCAGATGCCCTTTATCACCTGCACAGTCACTTCATGCTGGAGACTCCAAGGCTGCTGAGCAGGGGTGGAGACCCCAGGACAGGAGATGCGACCTAGGAGCTGCCAGGGGCCACTGCCCCCCCCCCCCCAACTAAGCCAGGGAGGGAAGTCGCAGGCCCACATCCAGCTCAGGGAAGCCCACAGCTCCACTCAGCTCCCCAAAGCTCTAGTGAGGTGCGAGTGACTCTAAGGCATTCCCCTGAACCCCAAGTCCCCAGTGGAGCACAGCTCCGACTTGCTTGATAACACATCACCCCTCACTGCTTCCCAGGGTCGTTCCCCACTGTCCCCCAATGGACAACTGGTAAGACCAAATTCCGCCACTGAGAGATCACCAGATGCACATGCAAAAAAACAAAGGAGTGCCTTTATTCAAGCATGCTCGGGCCGTGCAGGGGACGACCCCCAGGCAAAATGATGGCAGGTTTTATACTCTTTGGCATGATGCATTTCAGGTTGCAATAAAATGTGGGGGAAATTTCCTGGGGGAAACCAGGACCAAGCTGGGGGATTGGTCAGCACAGGGACTGAGGTGACTTAGGAGGTTTGGGATTGGCTGATTCTATTCGGGACTGGCTTTACCTGGAAGCTGTGAGAACAAAGGAGTGCATGTTGGATTGGAACTGACCCCGCCCGCCCGGAGGCGGTGAGACCCGCCCTCCCTGGTTGTGGCTAGGGTACAAGGGCCAACTTTCGCCTATGGGGGACAGCAGCTGTGTCTCTCTCTGCCCCCTTTGCTTCACTCTGCCAACCAGCCTTTCTCTTGTTCTCTCCCCTTACTCTATATTCCCCATGTCTCCCATTACCCTCAATATCTCTGCGTGGGAGTTAGTCAACATTGCAGTGTAAATAACCCACTTGTAGTCAAAATCCTCTTTTTTTTCCAGCAATTAAAGAGTTACTATAAAGTTTGTTAAAAACTGGTTTTTTGGCTGCAAAAAAAACTGTGGTTGCTATGTTACAACTGTCTTGAGATAAGGTGCTGGCATTCAGCAGAAGCCCCAAGGTCAATTACTTTTTTAGAACTAGAGGGGAAAAAATGGCTCTTTTCTTTTAAAACGGTAGCTTGCAGCTGCTCCCCTCTGCCCCACCACAGAGTTGGAGTTTGGCGCTGGGCCCTTCACAACCAGCACACAAACCTGTCTCAGAATGGTCCTCAGAAGCAGCCCTTTGAGTGGGGTTCTGCGACTGGGCCACAAGAGCCCAGTTACCTGTGGTAAGGGAGGGGCAAAGGTAAGGAATGGACTGAGTGCAGTGGCCCACCGCTATAATCCCAGCACTCTGGGAGGCCAAGGGGGTGGATTGCCTGAGCTCAGGAGTTTGAGACCAGCCTGAGCAAGAGCAAGACCCTATGTCTAGTAAAAATAGAAAAATTAGCCAGGAGTCACAGTGGGTGCCTGTAGTTCCAGCTCCTCTGGAGGCTGAGGCAGGATGATCGCTTAAGCCTAGGAGTTGGAGGCTGTAGGAAACTCAAACCCGCAGCACTGGTCATCCTCCAAATTTAACCCCTCCTCAAGCCATCAGCAAGTGCTTTCTTCTTTTTTTGTTTTTGAGACAGAGTCTCACTTTGTCACCCTCAGTAGAGTACTGTGACATCACAGCTCACAGCAACCTCAAACTCTTAGGCTCAAGAGATCCTCTTGCCTCAGCCTCCCAAGTGGCTGGGACCACAGGCACTCACCACAACATCAGCTATTTTTAGAGACAAGGTCTCAATCTGGCTCAGGCTGGTCTCAAACTCATGAGCTCAGGCAATCCTCCCACCTTGGCCTCCCACAGTTCTGGGATTACAGGCATGAGTCACTGCACCCAGCCAGCAAGCACTTTCTTTACAATCCTGGGTCACTGCTTTTTGTGTTTTGTCCAGAGGTTTTAGCTGGGGGTTGGGGCGGGGGTCTGCCTGGGTTTGTTCTGTCTCCATCGATGCTGTAAGTTCACAACAGGCTCTCTACACCTCCCATGTCTGAGTCTCAGAGATACTCTGCCTTGCTACCCTGCCTCACCTCCCTTCAAGTGCAGACGTGGTCTTGCAAGGACACAGCAGGGCTGTAATGGGGCGTTTGGCCCACAGGGGTGCGGGGGGCTCCAGCCACACTGTTCTGTCCACTTCCGCAGCTTTTGTCCATTGCACCACCCAGCACAGTAGCACTGGGTTGTCCACTTGCACCATCTGTGCACTTGAAGTGTTTGTCCACTTGCGCCCTTTGTCCTTAGGCCCCTCTGCTTGATAATGAGCTCCTCTTGCAGGTGTGCCTCCCCAGCACTCTGGGGCCCACTCCTTTTTCCCATCTCTCACACTGCTGTGGCCTCTTTGTGGGGAAAGGTGGGGGGACAGCAGGGCTCCAGGCCCTTCTAGGCTTCAGGGGTGCCCACGTCTGCCCCCTGCCGGCTGCCTCGCAGCCTTCCAGCTCTCTACATGCACATTAACTGTCATGATGGACCATCTTTAGCTTTTAATATAACAGTGACTCACTCTCTTGTGAAAATGTAAATATGAAAAATGCGGGGTGCAGAAGGAGTCCCCACTAACCTGCCCAGGGGTGATCGCCACTGACAGGTGAGTGAACGTGCTGTGCTGTCCAGGCATGACCAGCAGCTGGGCAGACAGATAGGCACGTCCCCAGAGGCTCAGGCACTCATCTGCCTGCTCTTCACGGTGCCCAGCCACTTCAGTGCACGTGGCTCTTTTGTGTACAATTTCAAAGTCATTTTGTTCCAATTCAGAGCTAAAGAGTTAAAGTGCTTTTCTGACATTTAGATGCTTCTAAAAGCAAAACGGCATGTGTGGTGCAGAAGGGAGGGTCACGTCCCCGAGATGTCCAGGCGGAGAGCGATAGGGAGCCAACATAGGAGCGCAACCGTGGAAGGTGGCCCCGAGGTTGTGCTCTCTGCTTTGAGAAGCAGTAAATGTGACAGTGTCCACCCGGCCTCCTGCTGGCAGGTGGAACCTGATGCCCGCGGTGCAGGGGTGCTCTGTGCCCCGCCCCCTCACTCTGTGCTCACCCCCCCACCAGCCTGTACCAACAATGCACAGGACACTTCTGGTCCATCCCCACCCCTGCCCTGTTTTTATAATAATTTTCATCTTTTATGGAAATGTGTAAACATACTGCAGAGGAGCCCAGCATTCCCAGTGTCAGCCTCACCAGCATCCATCGCCTCCAGCTTGTTCCCTGCAGACCCTGCCCCTCCCATGCAGGTTCTCTTTGACATGACCAGTCAGCAGCACCACCACCCCCCAGGGCCAGGCCTGAGGCTCTTAACCTCATGGCTCTCAGTGTCCTGCGTGGAACGGTGTCCCCTGAAGCACTGACCATGTTTTAGCAGCCCATCCCTGAGAGCTGGGCTGTGTTAGGGAAGAGTCTTTGCAGATATAATGAGAGCTCACCCTGGGGTCTATCGCAAACTTGCTGGCCCCTGCAAGGGTAAACGGAACACAAATCAAAAAGAAAAAAATTAATTTTCCGTGATGCACAAAGGGAAAGGACCCCTTTTCTTTTAGCTTTTGCTTCAGGAAACTTATAACTGTGAATTCTTTCTCTGCCCCTTTGTTGTGTGTAAATGTTTCTAAAAGCTAAATAAGCCTCTCCCCCCAGTGTGAGCCAGGACCGTCACCCTTGGGATCTGGCAGCAGCCCCTGCGTGGGATGTGGACACCAGGTATGGTGACGCCCTGGCTCCAGTCTTGGGGGAGGGCAGGAGCCTGACTTCAGGTGCTTCTCCAGATCCCTCCTGGCACAGACACAAGTGGGTTTTCCCTTCAGAGAAAGCCAGCTAGCCAGCACAGATGGCACTGTTTGCAGGTGGGCTCAGACGACGTCTGTGTGACAATAGTGCTGTCAAGTCCTCTCCCTCAAGGACTAGTGACTGTCTTGAGAACAAGCAGGGAACAGCAGCACCTGCAGGCCATCACTTCTGTCTTTGCAAACCCTCAGCCTCCTGCCAGGACACAGGCACTCCGGGGCCACCTCCGTGATCAGCAAACGGCCTCCTCTCTCCTCTGCCTTCCTGGAGGGGTCTGAGTCGGTATGAGACTGTGTGTGCAGTTCTATTTCCTCACACCCCAGCTCTGTGAGATCGGGGTGAAGGCAGAGACCCACCACAGCCACCAAGGGCCGGGCAATGTGTCCCCATGGCACCGACTCGGCCCAGCTATTAACTTCCCATCACTATTAACTTTCTCCCAAGTTTGGAGGAAGGAGGGGGCACCTGCCCCAGAGGTGCCCAGGTGTCCCCCAGGGAGCCAGAGTGGACCGTCCCAGGACCAGCGCTCAGCATGGAAAAGGGAGCCACTGCCCAGATGCCCAGAGTACACACCACACACAGCACACACAACACACACACCCCACAAACACCACACACACCCCACACACCAGACAACATACAATACACCACACACCATACACATAACATACATACCCCACACACCCCACACACCACACACCATACACATACACACAACCCACACAGCATACAATACACCACAAACACACCACACACCAAACACATACCCCACACATCACAGACACCACACACAACACACACAACACACAAACACCACACACCATACACAATACAAACACCACACACAGCACACAACACACACACCCCACACACCACAAACACCAAGCACACCCCACACACTACACACCCACACACCACACAAACACCACACACATAACACACACACCCCACACACCACACACACCACACACCATACACATATACACACCCCACACAGCATACAATACACCACAAACACACCACACACCAAACACACACCCCACACAACACAAACACCAAACACACACCCCACACAACACAGACACCACACACACCCCACACAACACACACAACACGCAAACACCACACACCATACACAATACAAACACCACACACAACACAAACACCACACACACCACACACAACACACACACCCCACACACCACAAACACCAAGCACATCCCACACACTACACACCCACACACCACACAATACACCACACACACCACACACACCACACACCATACACATAACACACCCCCACACATCATACAATACACCACAAACACACCACACACCAAACACACACCACACACAACACACACACCCCACACAACACAAACACCACACACACCACACACAACACACACACCCCCCACACCACAAACACCAAGCACACCCCACACACTACACACCCACACACCACACAAACACCACACACATAACACACACACCCCACACACCACACACACCAC
>CAUYPK010163865.1:0-14229 GCA_963574355.1 Loris lydekkerianus
GATGCCACTGAATTATACACTTAAAAAACGTTTAAGATGGCAAATTTTATGTTATATATATTTTATCCCAATTTTAAAGGAGGAGGGCAGCACCTGTGGCTCAAAGGAGTAGGGCACCACCCCCGTATGCGGATGGTGTGAAGGCGGTGGGTTAAAACACACCCCTGCCCAAAAAACCAAAAAAAAAAAAAAAAAAAAAAAAAAAAAACCCACCAAATAAGTGAGTTAATTATATAGTATGTTAGAAAAAATAAAGCATGGTTAAGTGTCTGGAGGATTGAAGGGGAAAATGTACACTTTTAAATAGTGTAGATGAGTAATACTGAGCAGGGACCTGAAGGTACTGAGAGGACATCAAGGGGAAAAGCCCATCAGCGGGAACAGTAAGTACAAAGGCTCTGGGGTGAGTTTATGCCTGTGAGGTCTAGGGAGCATGAGAGGCTCATATGGCTGAAGCAGAGAGAGCAACAGGTAGGAGACAGGCGAGAGGGGAAGATTGCAGGGCCTTGGGAGCCTTTGTGAGAACTTGTGTTTTTACTTGAGTTAGGAGCCTCTGGAGGATTTTTAGAAGAGGAGAAACATGCCTTACATTTCAGGGAGAATGAGATTTAATATCAGGAATTACATGCTTACAAAACCATTGGAAGAACTGGAGGAGCCGGCTCCAGGCGGGGCCTCCTGGAACAACATGACTGAACTGCTGGCCTCTGCTCGCATGAGGGGGTAGGAAATTAGGAGGCCCACTGGAATCTGGGCTGTGATGTAGGAACAGGAGGCCTTACTGCCACCACACCTGTTTCTTTTCTTTTTTTTTTCTCTCTCTCTTTTTTTTCTAGAGACGGAGTCTCATTTTATTGCCCTTGGTAGAGTGCTGTGGCATCACAACTCACAGCAACCTCCAACTCCTGGGCTTAGGTGATTCTCTTGCCTCAGCCTCCCAAGTAGCTGGAACTACCTGTTTTTGTTTGTTTGTTTTCTGTAGCCCTGAGTAGAGTGCTGTGGCAGCACCGCTCAAAACAACCTCAAACCTTAAACTTGGACTTAAGAGATCCTCTTGCCTCAGCTTCCCAAGTAGCTGGGACTACAGGTGCCCACCACAATGCCCAGCTATTTTTTTCTATTTTTTAGTAGAGACAGGGTCTCACTCTTGCTCAGGCTGGTCTCAAACTCCTGAGCTCAAGCAATCCTCCTGCCTCAGCCTCCCAGAGTGCTAGGACTATAGGCGTGAACCACTACAACTGGCCTCCCACACTTGCTTCTTGAGCTCCCCTCCCCTGCAAAGCTGGTGACTAGATGCTAGTTGTGTTGCAGAGAACTCTTGGCTCCACAGCCCACACAGCACTATTTCCCTCCCCACACCTCCTCCCTCCAAATTTCACTTTCTTTGGTGAAACCTAATTCACATCCAAAAGTAGCTTCAAAGGAACGTAGGGAATGGTGACTAATGCCAGCCCACTGTGGTGTCTGTCACAGCCCTGAGCCCACCCCATGCCAGACACCCCATACCCCCATTTCCTTGCCTCCAGAGCCTCCTGATTGGCTCCACCTACATTCCAGCCTCTTCCCTGTGCGTCTGCAGACCCCCACTGCAGTGTGTACCACACTGGCAAAATTGCCTGTGGATATTCTTCCCCCCATCACCTGATGTAAACTCCTTGAGGACAGGAGTATAGCCACTCATTTCAAGGCCACATCCTCAGTGCCTATAGTGGTGCCTGGAGGGATCCATCTGGCCAAGCTGGGAGAGGGGCAGCAAGCCCACTCAGCTTGGGAGTAGAAGCAGTGGAGAGAAAGAGGCAGAATCCTAAGCTATTTAACTGCCCCCCAAACTCAGTTTTAAAGTACCTGCAAAGTGGGGCCAATAGCATTAATAACCAGTATGTATGTCAAGGGATCTGAGGAAGCATACATATTCATATGTGCTCATCAACTCTTTTTCTCAGATTTTTTCCACAGTTGGAGAGGATCTGGGCTTTCCTGGGAATCCAGCCCTCAAGAAGAAAGCTGGCAAAATCCATAGCATCTTGGGGCCAATGCAGGGTAGGCTACTAACTCATAGTAGGGAGGCAGAGAGGTGCGTGCTTCCTGGGCCCTCCTTTTCACTTGAGAGGTTTTCCCTCGAAAGTTGGAACAAGAAGAGGCCCTCCTCCCACTCTACGCCTGCCAGGCTTCCTGGCAGCAGAACTTGTGGTCAGCAGAGCCTGGAGGCCTGATCCTGCCAGATGACCAGCTGCACTAGTAGCTGGGAGACTCTGGAGGAGAGTGGTCAAACACTGTGTACCAGGCTGACTCTTCTTATGTCTTACCCGGGTCATTCCTGGTTGACATAAGCCTGGGTCAAACCCAGCTGGAATGGGCCAGGTCAGGTTTATGCCCAGTATCTGTTCATAACTATTAATAGAACACTCTTTCACTCTTAAGTGTCCTATACGTCTGCTAAAGCTGAGCATACATATCCTATGATCCAATAATTCCTCTACTAGGCATGGGCCCAATAGAAATTTTGCATATCAACTCACCAAAGACATATTCTAGAATATTCACAGCAGCGCTATTCGTAATAACCCTAACCCAGAAACTAGCCCTTCAACAGAATGGATATATAAATTGTGGCACATTCATATCATGTAATTATGCAGTCATGAGAATGAACATTCTACAGCCACACACAGTAACACAGATGAGTCTTGCAGACATAATTTTGAATACTGATCTTTTCCTCCAATACCTTATCCCATCTACCTTTCATGTTGGGCTAGACACATAGAACATCCTCATACCTTATCATCCCCTTCATTAAAACCTCTACTCCCAACCACAAAATGCAACCATCCATACAGGCCTTTTCATCTGCTTTTCTTTTTCTTTTTTCCTTTAAGACAGAGTTTCAATATGTTGCCCTTGGTAGAGTGCCATGGTGTCACAGCTCACAGAAACCTCAAACTCTTGGGTTCAAGCGATTCTCTTGCCTTAGTCTCTCAAGTAGCTGGGACAACAGGTGCCTACCACAACGGCCAGCTATTTTTTGTTGTAGTTGTCATTGTTGGCTAGCTGGCCAGGGCTGGGTTCCAACCTGCCAACTTCAGTGTATTTATGTAATTATGCAGTGTATGTGGCTGGTGCCATAACCACTGTGCTACAGACGCCGAGCCTCATCTGCTTTTCTAGAAAATAAGAGTTTTTCTGAGAAAGTTGACCTGAACGACCCATTCCCTAGACATTTCTGTTGGGTTTATTGAAGTTTGATGGGTTTGTCTTTGAAGAAGCTGTAGAACCTCATCACCTGAAAATGCTTCCTATGGGGAAGACTGGTTCTGGTATCAGCCATCTACTGGGATCTCTTAGGCCTTTGCCAACCAGTTAAGGCCCCAGGCTTACAGGGAGCTCCTTCTCCCTGCCTTCGCTGTCCTTCACCCTCAGCCCCCCACCTATCCAAATCTCACTAAGGCCTGCTCAAACCTATTCTTCCAGGATTTCCCACCACCCTGGGCTCCCGACCTCACCTCCTGAAAATCCTACTAAGTCTTTTTTTAAGCACTTGTTGCCTGGTCTAAGTTTCAAGAGCACAGGTAAGTTTGCCTTGCTCACTGATTATACCTCAAAAGTTTGGACCAGCTCCTGGTAAATAATAGGTTCTCAATAAACACCAAATTAATAAAATGTTTTTGTATCATAGCATCTCCCAGATTGTTGTCCAGCTTTCTCTAGTGTATTTCTAATCTTGATTCCTCTAGACATGAACTTTGCTAGGACAGGATTTATGTCTTCTTCATCTTTTTATCCTTACAACTCACTCTTCTGCTTAATACTTATTGAAAGAGGAAAGAAGAGAAAGGAAGTGAATTCAGGGTATTTGCAATGAAGAAAGTATGGGGGGTTGTCAGTGGCTAAAGAGTTATTTGGATTTCAAGAGTGTGGGTAATCCAGGAGAAAGCTACGATATTTATTTGCCTACGAATTTATGAATTTATTTATACCTGCTTCCTTCCGGAGGTTTGAGATGACTTACAAAAATACACACAATACAAGGTAAAAAGTCGGTGAAGAAATCAGGACGAGGGGGAAATAAGAGTAGGAAAAATAAGATCAAGCTGGCTTGGTAGAAGTGGGCCAAAATGTTGGCCAAGTTTTTTCCCATAGCCCACTCAAAGCTTAAGTCCCTCTCCCCTACCCACCTCCGTCAGGGAGGGCCACAGGTCACACACTGTCACACACACACATGGACCGAGAACTGCCCCGAGGTTAGCTGGGTCGAAGAGTTGGGACTGACAGGACCCTCTCGACATCGCCCCACCCGCCAAGCCCCAGACCCAAAGCCCGGGCTTGGAAGCCAAGGCGGTCTTGGTAAGGGCAGTGTTTAGGGACCTGTGTTGCTCTGGAGAGGCCATCCTTGGCCCAGGCCAGGAGGCCCAGCTTGCTGCCAGGGGCCTGTGACCTGGGGTGGTGGTGGTCGTGGGAGAGGCTGAAGATCGCTCTTCCTCTCCACGCTGCAAAACTTCCCGAGCTCAAAACTTTACGCCCTCCGGCCAACTCTACTCCCGGCCTACTAAGCGCGCGCGCCCAACACAAGGGCACAAAGATGGAGGTAGCAGCGCGCTTTCACCCCGCCCCACCCCCACCACCAGGCTCCAGACAAAGGGGCAGGTCGCCCCTCCCCCAGTCTCTCCCAAGCGTTCCCCTCCGCCGTCTTATCCCCTCCCTTCAGGCCGCCCTACGGTGACTTCCTTTCCCCTCCAGGAACGGCCCTGGGACTTCTCTGGAACTGCGTTTCACCTGGGCCCAGGGGCGGAGAACCAGCGCAGAGGGCGTCCTCAGGCCCACCCCCAGGCCGGGACGGCCCCGGGCCCGCGCCCTCCCCTTTGAACTCGTTTTCCCAGCCTCCAGCGCCTTCCCGCCCAGGCGCCCCCGCCCCCACCCGGCCGAGCACGTGCTGCCCAGGGCCCAGAGCGCCAGCCCGCTGCCTCGTGGTGGGGGCTGGGCCCACTCCCCGCTCTGCTCCCCACCCCCACCGGAAACATTCCTGAAACATTCCTGAAAGTAGGAGGCCCGGCCCCTCTAGTTCCCCACCCCGCCTCCACTCCCGGCTCAGGGTTTTCCAGCGTCTCCCCCTTCACGGCCGGCTCGCCCCCTGAGGAGGGGGCTGGGCCAGGGCCTCGGCTGACCGGGAATGGGAGCAAAGAAAAACATGAGTCACAGCCGTGTGTCACTAGACCGCATTACAATTCCCTGCATCACAGGAGGTGTGGAAGGCCGCCTCAGGGACCAGGCGCCGGGAGGTGCGCCCGAGAAGGCCCCGGGCCGGCCTGCAGGGCGCGCCTCTCCGACTGCGCCCTTTCTTCCCCCACCGCCCTCCCCGCCATCTTCCCACTTTAGCTTCCTCCTTGCTCTGCGCAACAAGTCTTTGTTGAGCCAGGCACCGGGCGCCCGGGCCCGGCGAGTATGGCGAGTAAACTCGCTCCCTGCCCTCAAAGCGCTTCCAGGCGACCTCCGGCCCACCCTTTATTTCTTAAGTCACAGCGGTAGGGGGGTCAGAGCCCAAAGTGAGACTGCTTGTCTTCCAAACACCATTCAGGTCACCCAGAGGAATGAATCCTCCCTCGGGTATACCTACAAACGAGCCAATCGTTCGCTTTGCTTGAAGGCTCCACCTTGATTGTGGTTCGCTCGTGGCCATTAATAAAACTAGAACACTTCGGATTTCACAAGTTTCACGTTTGAATTTCACAAGATTTGTATTTCACCAGTTAGCCACAAGCGGGTTGACACTGAAATGCACACGTTGACACCTGTCCGCCCCGGGGAAATCTACGAACCGTCTATGTGGGCGAAGGGGGTGGCGTGTAGGCCTTAAAATTCTCTAACTGGAGTGTTTCTCACCCCCGCTCGGCCTGTATGGACGCTCACCCAACAGCTCCCACACACCCTAAGTGGAGCAGATCCACATGCCCAGAATACCCCTAGAGGTGACTCCCCCTGGGATCCTAGTTCCAGAGATGAAGGAGGCCTTTTCCTCCCTCCCCACAGTGAAAAGCTCCTTTGTGATTCCTCTGCTCGGCCCTTCCGGTTCTTCTCAGTGCGGGACCGTGTGGAGTAGGTTACCCACTCCGCTTCGCAGCTCAGGCCGCTAAACGGCCCACCCCGCTGTTAGCACCCACCCGCGCCGCGGCGGCGGCGGCTGGCTGGCGGCCGCCCTTTTAAATCCCCGGGCTAATTTGCATGGCCCCGCCCCCTCGGTGACACGGCTGGCGCGGGCCGGCCCGTCCCCCCTGCCCCTGGGTCGCTCTTTTTAAGCTCCCCTGAGCCGGGGCTGCGCTCCTCTAATTGGGACTCCGAGTCAGGGCTATTTCTGGCGCTGGCGCTGCTCCAAGAAGGCGTGAGTTCGCGGCCGCTTTGGTGGCTTTTTTTTATATCTATAATTTAATTAAATTATTTATTTATTGAGGCTGCGCACGGGCCGTGCCCAGCTTCCTGCCCCTCGCCATCCTTCGGGGGAGGGGGAATATTTTTGTCCCCCCGCCTGAATGTGACATATAAATACCCCGCGGGGGCCTGGGCGGCGAGCACGCGGCGGCGGCGATCACTGAGCGCCTCTGCTCTCTCTCCTGGTTTCAGATCCGCATTTGCTACCAGCGGCGGCCGCGGCGGAGGCAGGCCGGTCCTCAGCGCCCAGCACCGTCGCTCCCGGCAGCCCGGAGCGCGCACCGCAGGCCGGCGGCCGAGCTCGCGGTGAGTCGTCCCGGGGGGCCGCCGCGGTGGTGGCGGAGGAGGGCGCCGGCGCCCCCGCCTGCACGCCGCCCCTCCTGCAAGCTGCCCGGGGCTGCAGCGCGCGCCGCCGGCTTTATTCCCAGGCCGGGGCGGCGCGAGCCGCCGGCGGGGGAGGGCCGCGCGGCGCGGGGGCGGGCGGCAGGGCCCGGCGGCGCGGGGAGGACGCCCGCACCCCTTCCTCCGCGTCGCGGACGCCCTGCGGACGCCCTGCGGGGGGCGGGGACCCGGGAAAGGCGCGCGGTGGGGGAGGGGGGCGCGCGGCTGCAGCGAGCGCGAGTTGTGCACCCGGCGGAACCCAGTGCACCTCGCGCGGCGGCCGCTCCCGCCCGAGCCCGGGCCGGGGTGAGGGGCTGGGAGAGGAACCGGCTGCGGCGCCGCGAGGGAGTCCGGGGTCGGCGTCCCCCATAGCTTAGGGAAGTTCTAGAAGTGAGGGGGCTGGGGAGGAACCCCGAAATTCTGCCCTGCTTCCTCTCGGCCTTCCTCCTGGTGCCCCCTCCGCAGATGAGGCCGGATCGCAGGCCTGGGTTTGGGGCTTCACCCCGACCCCACCTCTGGCCTGGCCCGTGTCTTCTCAGCCCCCGGGGCTAGGCCTGCCCTCCGCCCCCACAAACTGGTTTCTCTGCTTTGCTGGGCTCTGTTGGAACTAGTTCCTTTGACTCCCCGTTTCTGTTTTTTTCTGGGGTTCTATGTTGTGGGGAGGGCGCGCTGAGGGGAGGGGGCTTTCTTCCTCTTCCCCCGCGCGAGCGCGCGCCAGGTTTCCTGCCCCAAGGCGGGCTTGGGTGCCCCCTCTGGCAGTAAATGGGGCCGGTGCACCCGCGTGGCGGTGCATGCAGTCGGGGTGCGCTGGTTTCCCGCGCCTGGATGAGCGGCCCGCGCCCCTCCCCCAGCGCGCCCTGGCCCCTAGTCCTGCCTGTCGGCCTAGAGCGGCCTGGTGCAGACACTTGCAGAGTCACCCTGGGTCCGAGTCTGGAGCAGTATTCGACAGGGTCCTAAACCAACCTCTAGGCGGATAAACAGTGTGGCAGACTGGAAGGGTCACCGACAACCTACTCCATCCTGCTAGCCAACTTGCTGTGTGACCTTGGGCCACTCATCAGTTTCTCTGGGTTATGTTTTATTTATTTACTTTTATAATTAAAGGCTAAGATAATTTCCCAGGGTAGTTCCTAAAGAGTCTTTAAGCATTTGAGGAGCTCGCTAGGGTATGTGGCGGATACAGGCTTGAGGCCAAAAAGGCTCACTACAAACCGAGGGATTGGGGTTGGGCTTTAAATGTGGCTTCTCCAGGACAGGCCTTGCTGATCTTCAGAAACAGGTGGAAGAGACCAGCGTTTCTTGGCCTCACTAGTGAGGGCCTTCAGTTCATGGGGGGTTGGCGCTGGGGGAGGGGGCGGATTAAAGGGTCCCTAGCAGCAGGAATTGTGGGAAGGCACCAGACTGTATGAGGTTCCAGGGAGACCCACCAGGATCTTCAGGCAGGCCAGGCCAGGGCAGGCTCTTGAAGATTCTGGATTGGCTTCCTTCAACTGGAACCCCCTCTGTGAGGGGACCTCAGGTGGACCTTATGTGAGGTCAGGACTCATTTAGCTGATTAATTTTGATGTTAAGTTTGAAGGGGGAATCTGGTGTAATATAAGATTCTAATCACCCGAGGTAATTACAGAACAGGCCAAGCCACTAATGACAGAGCAGGACAAACCAACCACTTAGTTTTAAAAGGTTCTACAAGTCTTAAATATTGTAAAATAGAGTAATTACCAAACAAAGATCTGTCATCTGGAGGGTCGCTTAATGCTTGAGGGGGGCTTCAGGCCCCCCAAAATCACAAGTTTGTGAAATGTTTTTTCCTTTCATTGGGTTAAAATTACAAATTGCTTCAAAAGCTGAAAAGAGGAAAGAAAAGTCATTTTCAAATGGTCTCTAGTTCTTTTAGTATAGTGAAGTTTGTTGTTTTTTTTTAATTGAGACAGTCTCACTTTGTGTAGAGTGCTGTAGCATCATAGCTCACAGCAACCTCCAATCCTTGGGCTTAAGCCATTCTCTTGCCTCAGGCTCCCAAGTAACTGGGACTACAGGCGCCTGCCACAATACCCAGCTTTTTAAAAATTATTATTGTTTTTTATTGTTGAGATTCATTGAGGGTACAAGAAACCAGGTTACACTCATTGCTTTTGTTAGGTAAAGTCCGTCTTACAATCGGGTCTTGCCCCTGCAACCAGCTTTTTTTTTTTTTTTTTTTTGGTAGAGATGAGGTCTCACTCTGGCTCAGGCTGATCTCCAACCTCTGAGCTCAGGGCAGTCCGCCCCACCTTGGCCTCCCAGAGTGCTAGGATTACAGGCATGAGCCACCAGGCCAGGACTTTATCATTATTTTAAGTTTTTGAAAACTATTAGCCTGGTTTGATCCTTGAAGCAGTCTGGAAAGGTAGTTGATCAGGTGCCTTATCATTCATTACCTCCATCTTACAGATTGAGAGCCTTTCAGAATTGGAGCTACTTGGACCCACCTATTTACCAAGGGCAGGCTTGGGGGAAGCCGTAGGACGGAGATATGTAGGACCCTCACTCTTCCCAAATATAGAGGGCAGGCACTCCTTGCCAAAGGAAGAGGTTTGGGGTAAAGTCACAATGAATGGTGTCAACTGAACCCCAATAGGCCTCTGAGGAGAAAGATGATGTTAGAAAAGGACCAAGATGCTTTTAGGGTCAGCCCTACCAGTAGCTCCAGGGGCCAGCTAAGCTCTGTTAGTTGGGTCCATTTCAGTTGACAGTAGTAGTAGGTGGGCAAAGCCAGCCAGGGGTAAAGGGAGTGAAGAGGACACCCTTTGGGTTTGGACCCCTTTTCCTTTCTCATCCTACCCACTGCAGGTTCAGCCATCTTCCTCTGTCAGCTGTCCCTCTCTCTGCATGGGGACTTTACCCTTGGAGAGCTGGTGGGGAGGCACCAACCCTGGTTGCCTGATTGACACTTTTGCTTTAGCATTTAGTTGAGGCTTGGACCTTGCCAGATAGCCAGATATCATCAGCAAGGTAGGCAGGGGGTTGTCAGCCATGGCTGCCAGATCCCAAGGTCTCATTCTTACTACTTCTTAGTCCCCTCTGAACTGCCCGGGTTTGGTTTTTCTCCTAAAGTAAAAGGGCAACAGCTGGTTACAGAGGGAGGGTACCTTGGCAGTGTGTTAGCCCCCACCCCGCCCACACCTTTGCCCCACCCATGCAGCTAGGTCTGGGCTGGCTGGCTGTATCTCCAGGGCCTGTGGGGGTGGTGTCAAGGCAGGACAACAAAGAGCCCTTCTGAAGAGAAGATAAGGAGGTGATTAGGCCCAACGGCCCTGCCCCACCCTGTGGCAGCATGCTGGGGTGGCAGACCCCTCTGTACTAGGCAGGGTTGGCAGCCCCCACCACCAACTGAGCAGGTAGTTTCCTGCAGTGTACCTTGAGGTTAGGGGGTTTTGAGGGGGTTAAGGAGTGGCAGTAGCGAGATGTTACAAAACCACTCTCACTGTCTCTCAGGATCCCAGCCATCACTCTTCCACCTAATCGTAGAGGAGGAAAGATGAGTGAGTCGAGCTCGAAGTCCAGCCAGCCTCTGGCCTCTAAGCAGGAAAAGGATGGGACTGAGAAACGAGGCCGGGGCAGGCCACGCAAGCAGCCTCCGGTGAGTCCTGGGACAGCGCTGGTAGGGAGTCAGGTGGGTGTCCAAATCTTTGCTTTGGTGTACTCTTGTGGGCTAGGGTGGTACCTGGTGTCTCAGCAAGTGGGAACATGCATGGAGGAGTGCAGAGTCATTCCTGTGTGTGTTTGTATTTGTCCTCCCTTCCCATGTGTTCTCTACCCTGCATCCAACTCCGAGACCCCAGGAGAGAACTGGGAGCCTAGGTATTCATGCTGAGTTCTGAAGCCTGTACCCGAAAGTCTAAGCCAGAGGCAACCTGGTGATCATAGGCCAGTACCTACACTATGGTAAACCTCCCACCCTTTTTTTCCCCCCAGTCTACTGTGGACCAGTGAATTAACAGAAATGAAAATAAACATGAAAGGCTAAAGTTTTAATCATTAGAGTCAGTGCACATAAAATTACTGTCAGTTTGCTATAAAAGTTTCTAAGTAACTTATTGTCAATATCTGTACTTCTCAGCTCAGGCTGGATCACCTACTGCCCACCTTTTGAGTAGTTCTGGAATGGACTTTGCCTCTGGCTCTTTAAATGGAAATTAAAGCTCAAGAAGTAAAAAGGGAGTTGTTGGCAGTGTTCCTCAGAACCCTGGTATTGCTCCCACAAGGTCTCACAGGATGATACAGCCAGCCTGGTACTGTGGGGCATCCTAGGGAGATTGGCTAGCCAGGTGGTTTGTGGTAGAGAGCTTTGCTTCTCCAGAGGCAACTGTCCCCCAGGCGAGGGGTAGCTGTTGGTTAAGCCCAATCACTAACCATTCCTGGGAAAGAGAGGAGGAGAGGGAAGGAATTAGGCTGACCCTTGCTGCTTAAATGTTGGGCACATTGTTTCATCTGCAGGTCTTCCTTGTTTAAGGTAGAACATGGTCTGTACTGGCCATTCCCTGGGTCTTAAGGACACATGAACTGTGAGGAGTCAACTGCCACCTTCTGAGCCTGAGGTTGAGGGACTCATCCTCCTCTTAGCCTGTCCCTGGCCTGTTAGCTTTGCTCAGTGGTAGGGAGTATCCAGAGGGGTGTTGGGTTACTGGACCATGGTTATAAACAGCCTGTGGGCAGCTGCCCCTGGGAAACAGTAGCTGACAGCTTTTACTGCCCAGCTTCTATGCATTATGCAGAAGCTTTTTATTCCATCTCAAGCTTTTTAAAATTTCAGTGGCAACAACGGCAGGGATCTCTGGGGTCTGGACATACTTCTTCCCCAGAGGCATCCTGGAGGTGACCCTTCCCCTTGGATGCATCCCATTAGTCTCCAGCATGTGTCGTCTAGAGGAATGGGCAACAATCCTGGCCCAGTGCTAGATATTTACACATATTTGGTTTTCATAACCCCCTACAAGAGGAGTCTCATCACTATTTACAGATGAGGAAATTGAGGCTCCAGCATTGTGTCCTGCTCAAGATCAGTGCCAAAACTGGGCCTTAGACAAAGCCACCTAACATTTTCTGTCCCTGTGATACTTTTCTTAAAAGTCTTCTGACCATTTTTGTTGTCCTAGAAAACCCCAGGGGATCAAGGGGAAGGTTAGGAGGAGCTTTGCAAAGATGGTCCAGCTAAGGCCTTGGGTACTGAAGGGCTTGTCACCATGGCTCACATGGATGTCACTCATGTGGGTACTTGGGTCAAATGATTCTTTCTGACTTGACCCTGCTGGAATGGAGCAGAGGGAGCCTCTGTCTTCTGAAGGGGCTGAGAAGGTGGTGACTATGTCCCTGACTGCCCCATCTATCTTTGCAGAAGGAGCCCAGCGAAGTGCCAACACCTAAGAGACCTCGGGGCCGACCAAAGGGAAGCAAAAACAAGGGTGCTGCCAAGACCCGGGTGAGGCTTGAGATAGGGCCACTCCTGGGCAGATGCAGAGCAAAAATCCCTCTGATTGCTCCATGGCCACAGCTGTAGGGAGGTCTGGAAAGGGTCTAGGTTGTCCTGACTCCTGGACCCCCTTCCCTGCACAGGGGGGTGGCGCTGTGTTTTGCTCACTGGGGAAAACAGGGTGGTGACTGACTTCTATGGGGTTGGTCCTGCTCAGGACAATGAAGAAATCAAGGTAGGAGTCCTGTAGCTTTCCTGGTCTGGAGAAAGTGGGGACAAGGCCAAATTCACAGTGGCATCAGGCTTTCAGAAAAGTTGTTTTGTTTTTTATTTTATTTTTTCAAGACACAACTCATATCCTCTGAGTCATAGGTGGAGGAGGGAGTAGGGGGCGTGTGTGTGTGTGTGTGTATGTTGAGTGGGGCAAGTGTGGCTGCCCAGTCATCCCCAGCTGGGCTTGGGTGGACCTGCTGAGTGAGAGTCCTGGGCTGCCCTAAACAGAGGTAGGTAGGTCTGTACCTATCTCACCGTCAAGGGCATTGGTCATTGGGTGACCATTGTTGAGCATTTTTGACTTAGGGAGTATTTTCTCTAACTCTCTAGAAAACCACCACAACTCCAGGAAGGAAACCAAGGGGCAGACCCAAAAAACTGGTAGGTGAAGCAGCAGGGACTGGGACTCCTCACCTCATTGGTTCTTGGGAGGGTGTTAATATAGGTGCCTAATCCTGAGCACCCACCTGAGGTTGGGTTGCACAGGTCTTTGAAAGGGCTGTCCATTTGAGAAATGAGGGGTCCCAAATAAGGCCACATCATGGCCTGCTCTGCCCCCCCTGGAGGAAAAGGGGTTCTCACCTCCCTCTGCCCCTAGAATAGATTCAACACTAAGGGAGATACTGGAAGTCATCTAGTTTCTCCCCTCTTGTTACAGAGATGAGGAAAGACATCTGAGGAAGGGATGAGGCTTCTCCTCACTATGATCTTTCTGGGAGCTTAGCCTTGGGCAGGGGTCACAGCTGGCTAAGAGTTGCTCACCAGGAGCATCATCCACTTCTGAGCCCCTCCTAGCTGGTGAGGAGGGTAGATCAGGAGACTTAGGATACCTCTAGGGATACACTGCAGTAATGATCATGCCAGTCTTTCCACTCCTGGCCATTTCCTACCCCTAACCTGCCCCCTTAACTCCAAGAAGCTCATTCCTAGAGCTGAGCCACCAGTGGGGTGGGGTGGGGTGGGGGTTGGGGGTGCTGCTGGCCAGGCTCCTGGAGTGAGTAACAGGAAACAAGTTGTTTTGGAGTTGCTGCCTGTCACGGGGGCTAGCCCCCGTGTGGTGTCCCAACATTCCCGCCCAATGAGTGAGCCCCGGCACACTTCCCCTTCCTCCCCACCCTGGCCTGGGGTCAGCCCTCATCCACCCCAGAGGACTATGGACTAGGGCTCCACAGCCAAGCACCTGCCGCTGTGGGGTAAGACCACCTGGTTCCAGGGTACCCATGGGGGGACACATGTATCCTTCAGTCACCCTTTCTCTAGCCTCCCCTCTAATGGAGAACCAGTCAGGTCCTTGAATTAATGTGCACTGGGCTGCACCCTCCTGCCCCCACTGGGGGCCAAGGGGGCCTTGGCTTCTGGCTCTGGGTGAGAGCAGAATTTGTGTGGGTATTTTTCCTCCTTTTAAATTCTTCCTTTTTTTATGAATGAAACCCTGCCGTAGAGGTTGCTGAGTCACCCACACACTCAGCCCTGACTCATCCCCCTTCTAGGGAGTCAGGGAGTACAGGGAGGGGGTGGGGGACAGACCCAGAGCTCACACTGATAGCTCTGCCCACCTCACAGGAGAAAGAGGAAGAGGAGGGCATCTCGCAGGAGTCCTCAGAGGAGGAGCAGTGACCGTGCCTGCTGCCTGCTCCCTTCACTGAGGAGCAGCTTTCTGGGACTGGACAGCTTTGCTCCGCTCCCACTGCCCTGCCCCTTCC
>CAUYPK010163867.1:0-11922 GCA_963574355.1 Loris lydekkerianus
AAGTAAAGCAAGCAGACAGCCCTCAGAATGGGAGAAGATATTTGCAGGTTATGTCTCTGACAAAGGTTTAATAACTAGAATCCACAGAGAACTCAAATGTATAAGCAAGAAAAGAACAAGGGATCCCATCGCAGGCTGGGCAAGGGACTTGAAGAGAAACTTCTCTGAAGAAGACAGGTGCACAGCCAACAGACATATGAAAAAATGCTGATCATCCTTAATCATCAGAGAAATGAAATCGAAACTACTTTGAGATATCATCTAACTCCAGTAAGATTAGCCCATATCACAAAATCCCAAGACCACAGATGTTGGCGTGGATGTGGAGAAAAGGGAACACTTCTACACTGCTGGTGGAAATGCAAATTAATACATTCCCTTTGGAAAGTTGTTTGGAGAACATTTAGAGATCTAAAAATAGATTGAAAATATGTCAAATGGTCTATAAAACCAGTGTATGGTGCCCCATGATCACATTAATGTACACAGCTATGATTTAATAATAAAATAAAATAAATAATAAAATAAAAAAATAATAAATAAATAAATAAATACTTACTGAATGAACAGGAGAGTCCCTTTAACAGAATAGGCCTTACCCATAAAGTAATTAGGCAAGTGCCTTCCTATTAAAATATATGTAGAAGTAACTTCCCTCCTCATACGAATGAGGTGGTCCAATTTCCGTAAGAGACCTAAGGTGACCTTATACAAATCAGATTGTGTACCACTACTCCTCAAAATCCTCAAACAGCTCTCCATCTAACTCAAATAGAGGTGCCTCCATGCCACAAGTGCATGTCCAGCTGGGGCCTTCGCAATTGCTGACACCTCAAAGACACCATTGCTGGCTACCCATCAGGCTTGCCCCCTCACTGCATTTAGGCCCTGTTCTCATAGTACCTCATCAGAGAAGTCTTTCCTGGCCAAACAATGGGGGTCTCCCCCGCTAGAACGAAAGTGCCACCTATGTGGTATGTCTGTCTGTTAATGTCTTCTCTTCCTACCAGAAAGTAGCTCCAGCAGAACAGGAGCCCTGTCTATTTGGTTTGCTGCTGCACGTTGGTGCTCAGACCCTGCCTGAACTGCTGAACCAGTGAGATAAACATCATGTGTTTCTTAAAAGGTAAGGCAAAGGCTTGGTGCCAGTACCACAGTGGTTACGGCAAACCCGGCCTGGGCCAGCCAAACAACAACGACAACTGCAACAAAAAATAGCCAGGTGTTGTGGCGGGTGCCTGTGGTCTCAGCTGCTTGGGAGGCTGAGGCAGGAGAATCACTTAAGCCCAAGACTTAGAGGTTGCTGTGAGGCATGATGCCACATCACTCTACCAAGGGCAACACAATAAGACTGTCTGAAAATAAAAATTAAAAAAAAAAAAAAGACAAGGCAAGAAAAGCAAGGGGCAGGAAGGACAGAGGGCCTATCACTCAGCTTTACCAAAAGTTAGTGACAAAATATGCTTAGTAACATGGGACTGAACAAGCTTTCCAGGGTAAAACCCAATATCCAATAATTAGTAAAGTAACACCAAGACTAGGTCAACTGTCTATTTCCTTTCATCAACAAGCTTTTTCTGAATGCCTGGGCAGTAGTGAGCTTGTCTATGCTTTGTGTGCTTCCCAGGAAAGAGGACACACCACTCTTACCTTCAACACTGTAGTGTATAATCTTAGAATCAGAAAGCAAAGTACTAGAGTGACTCACAGCACTGAGTGGACACAAAGCAATACACACAGGGTCAACAGAGTTGGGGAGAATACCTGAGGGACATTTGCAAAGCTGTCCATTCTGTATAGACAGAATGAGAAGATAATATGAAAAGCCCCTGTATTTCATGAGAGGGGGATGACAGAGATGACAATACAGTGATGCTGGGAGGGTGGGCAGAGCTGAACAACAAACAGGTCCATGTGCTGCTAGACAGATAGAAAGGGTTTTGAATCACACACTCTAGTCTAGGTTCAATGTCTCCTCCAAATATGTGTTTCAATCTGAAACTGTTAACTGAAAGCATACCTGTAAGAGAAAAACCGATAAGAGGCAGTAGAGTCTTATGTTCCCCCCGGTGGCAGGGAACAGCCCACATAACAGCAGCCATCATTTCCTTGAATGCTTCTTGGTGTAGAGAAGCATCAGTTCCCTTAAACCTCTCAGCACCACTAGGAGGTGGACATCATTATCATGTTCCGGATAAAAAACTTCGAGGCTCTGTGCAGTTACCTAACCCAAGGTCACCTAGTTATAAGAGGTGTGAGGTCAGGATTTAACTCAAGGAATTTGGTCCAAAACCCATGCCCTTAACTAATACTCTGTACTACATCTCCAGACAACAGGAATTAGAACTGTGATGACCACCATTACCTTGTGAACCAAAAATCAGGACATGCATGCTGGCAAAAGATTTTTAAGCTGCTTCTGATTATAGGAGACAGTCTGGGAGATGGCATTTGGATGCCAAAGCAATAGGATTTCTGGGGCAGTTCATGGGCATGAAGGAACAGAAGGTCTGAAATTAGGTCTGCCCTATAAAACGTGGGCCAGGTTTTGACCAGATAAGCGCAGAAACAGTAAGTGACAGTCATAAGTACAGGACAGGTCTGACCTCAACCAGGCAGTCAGAAAAGGTTCCTCTAGGAAGCAAATGATGAACTTGAACTCAAAGAAGTAGTGTGGGAAGAGCAGTCCAGGAGAGGGCACAGTCTGTAAAGAGACTCTGAGTGGGAAGGAGCTTGAGCAGAAGGCTTACACAGCAGCACAGCAGTGTACAGGGCAGTGGACAGGCAGGCAAGGAAAGGACTGCCAGCTGCTTCATCTTGGGCTGAGCTTTCGTAGGTGGAGGCAATGAAAAGAACCAAAGGGAAGAGCATGTAGGGAAATGAAAGGTCTGGAATCAAAGCTGGCCGAGGAGGAAAGCACAGGTCCACAAGGGTACAGAGGAGGGAGGACAGGCCTGGACAGTGCTGAGCAGGCAAGCAGGAGGAAGAGCAGAGCTGTTGAGGAGGATGCTTCACTACAGGTTTAGGAGCTGGACCAGTCACCCAGACCATGAGGCCCCAGGTACGTGAGGGCAAGGAGACAAAAGAGGGACAGAGACAGCGTCCTGAAATGAAAGGTTGAGTATTAGATGGGACATACATTTGGTTTAGCCAAAACAGGTAGAGAGGAAAACTACAAGCTATGTACCAGGGTCTTCAGTGAGCCAGGGGACATCTGGGCAGCAGGCAAGAGGCCTAGGAAGAGGCCGACCTTGGGTCACAGCCTGTCCTCACAGCTCTGCTTGGTCCAGGCTTCCTGACAGCCGCAGTGCACCCAAAGGCTGGGGGAACATGCACAGGCTCAGGCCAGCTCAGCGTTCACAGAGCACAGCACTCCATCTGTCACCCCTGGGGAAGCACACACTCCAGAAGCCCAGCTTTTTCCTGCAGCCTAAATCCTCATTTGTGCACACATTTAGAAGGATGTGCGAATGTTCTCTTGCCAATCACTGTCCCTGAAACATCATTCCTCCTGAAGTAATCTCTTAGTTTATAAGTTATGTTAATAAGGAAATGGCCTCATAGACAACATTAATAATGAAATACAAGACATGAAGTTCATTTGATAAAATATTCATTAAAGGTTTAAATAAACTGGAAAAAAAGGCACTGATTTCTGCATTAGGGAAAACCCTACAGATCTGAAGGACTGAAGAATCACACATCTGCTGTGATTGGTATGTTTTAGTAATTATAGCACAGAGTAGAAAGGTACATGGAATGGCTGAGAAATTGAAGGTGCTCTCCAAACAGGGTGAGCCAGACAGAACATAATCAAGACCTTTCCACCCTTTTTCTACCTGAACAGATCTTTTTATTTTTTATTTATTTATTTTTTTTTGTCACAAAGGAGATTAAAATCTGTTATTGTTATTGATGGTTCAACTCAAATAAATTATAGGTAACTTAAATTTCCCAAACTTTAGAATGATTCCTTAAGAGCATCAAATCACTTTAAGGTAAGAAAATATCTGGTTAAAGTTCATACCTCAGACCAGGCATGGTGGCTCATGCCTGTAATCCTAACACTCTAGGAGGCTGAGGCACGTGGATCGCTTGAGCTCGGGAGTTTGAGATTAGCCTGAGTAAGAGCAAGACCCTGACTCTGCTAAAAAAAATAATAATAATACAAAAACTAGCCAGGCATGGTGGCGGGTGCCTGTAGTACTAACTACAGGGGAGGCTGAGGCCAGAGTATCACTTAAGCCCAAGAATCTGAGCTTTCTGTGAGCTATGACCCTACAGCACTCTACTCAGGGCAACAGACTAAGACTCTGTCTCCAAAAACACAAAGTTCATACCTCAAAAACTAAAAGGTTAAAAAAAAAAAAAGCTAGCAGGGATTGTAGTGTAGACCATGCTCAGGTGAGCCTTTGCTGCCCTCTGGTAAAAGGAAGCTTGCCTGCTGGCCTCTGTCCCCCTTACTGCTAGACACTCAAATGAGGGACACAAAGCTGTGAATCAGAATTTAATTTCCAAGAATTTAATTTCTTGTCATGACCGCTGGGAGCTCGTCCTCAGCTGTAATTATCTGTATGAAATCTATCTACCCCAGGCCATCAGCAGGGCTGGGTCTCAGTCACATTCATGTACCAGTGGCAAGCAAGAAAGAAAGCACAAGAAGGTACACAGATGATGAGTCAGTGAATGAGGGCCTATCCCCGAGTCTGCTGTGTGCTTCACAGAGAGAGTCCTTCGAGGGCTTCAGGGAGAGAGACCACAAAGCTCTTGCCCCAACAAATCCAGAATTCTTGACACAAATGATCTGTTGCCCCTGTAAGAAAGAGTCATATAAAAACTTGTATACCCTACGACTAACGAAATATCTCTGGATATCAATTCAAAGAACCCAAAATTTGAAAACACTATGAACGTATTTCAGAATTACTTCTTATCGTGAGGTATCTGGCAAGGATCTAGTTAAGTAAATTTGAACAGAGCACCTTGGTGAAATATGCACAGTCATAAATAAGTACTGCTACCAAGACCATGTACCAGCATTCCTTCAACCAACCTCAATTGACACCGGGTTATAACATTAAGTTCAGGTATTGGTTCCACTTACCTGCTGAATTCTCCTTTTGTATTACAAGGTTTTCTCTGGAACCTGAGAAACAGCTTTTATTAAACTAGCTCCAAACATGGTTACATCTCCCTTAAAGCTCAGGTTCCTAATTTGAGCTTGGATATAAAAAAAAAAAAAAAAATCCCCTCAAGAAGTGTGGCAAAGGTGAAAGAACCTCAGAATTTGGTGGTCTAAGTCATATCCACTATTTCAGGTTTTGATTCTGTGTCAATAAATCTGAAATATGCACTTCCAGTCTCTCTCTTTATAGCTCCAGAAGCACTTATCCACATCCCTGCCTGATGTCTCCACTTGTATATTTTACAGCCATTTCAACTCAGCATGTCCCAAACTGAGTCTAAGCTCCTGCCTTCCTTCCTACCAGTCCTTTCCCCAGGTCCTAACTCAAAAATGCCCTAGCACCCATCCAAGCCAAAATCCAGAGAGTCTGTCTGTACTACTTTTCCTCCACTACCACAACCAAATAATCCCAACTACTATTTATTCTACTGCTCAATTCTTGATATTGAGAATATCTCAACTGTTAATTGAGAATATCAATTAAGAATATTAGTATTAAGTCTTTCCACTTTTATCACCATCATTATCTACAGCCTAGCATTTCTTCCCAAACAACTCCAAATGCCACGTGATCAGGCGCCCCCATCTCCACCTAGTAGCCAAAACAGACTTTCTAAACACATGTCATTCCTTTGCTTAAAACCCCTTAATTATTACTGCTAGTTTCACAATACTGGCAGACAGTCTCCAGTCCTTATAAATATTTTTTGTGGACTACAATGACTTTAAAAAGCTGAAGTGGAGGCCAGATGCAATGGCTCACACCTGTAACCCCCACACTTTGGGAGGCCAAGACAGAAGGATCACACAAGCCCAGGAATTCCAGCGAGACCAGCCTGAGTGAGCAACATAGCAAGATCCAGTCTCTTAAAAAAAAAAAATTTTTTTTTTAATTAGCTGGGTATGGCAGCTCACATCTTTTGTTTCAGCTCCTAGGGAGGCTAAGGTGGGAGAATCACTTGAGCTCAAGAGTTTGAGGCTTCAGTGAGCTATAATTATACCACTTCTCTCTAGCCTAGGGGAAAGAGCAAGATTCTATGTAAAAGAAAAAAAAAAAAACAATATTAAAGTGGATTAATTTTTCTTTTTTTCAGAGACAAGAGTCTCACTCTGTCACCTAGACTGGTCTTGAGCTCCTTGGCCTCAAGCAATCCTCCCACCTTGGCAACCCAAAGTGTGGGGATTACAAGTGTGAGCCACCCATGCCTGGACTGCTTTGGTATTTTTTCTGATACCTGTTCTTATCACTAGAGACACTGTAGGGTGTCACAAAAACTAGCTGAGGAACTGTTACCTCAGAGAGAATGAAGAAAGCACAGGGAGTAGACAGGAAGAGTACTAAAAATGGGAAATGGCCCCTTGGGACTAAACGTTGTCTGTCTTCCCAGGGAAAAGTCACATACACATACAGAAGAGAGGCAGAGAAAAGTCCGTGGAAAAATCATCTCCTCTGCATGAATTCCTCTGGCTAATGCGTTTGCCATGGGGATGTTCCGCAGCCTATGAGGAACTGAAACCCTTTCCTTCATCTCAACAGGGTGTCCAGCCATGTCACTAAGATGCACAGGGGAGTTCACTCTCCTGTGTTTCCCTAAGGAGTGCATTTTCTGGCCCATTACACACAGATCCTAAGTGCAGTTTGAGGCTTACTTTGATCCTGAGCCCCGCTGGAGCTACTTAAATCAAATAAGGAAGAGAACGAAGGACCTGGAAAGAAGCAGCCACTCCAGAGGCAGGGACTGCGGGGAGGTGCTCTGACACACCGTTGTAGTGTGGCAGTATTGAAAGTTTTCTTCCAGGCCTTCTCACCACCTGCCTGTGTGAGCTTCAGTCCCCTTCAGTGTCTCCCTCAGCAGGAAGTTGTCAAGGTCAGTGCAGGGAGGAAAAAGCACTTTGGAAAAGGTACAGCCCTGCAGGCTTGGGCTAGAGCTGCCATTTCCTCTCGGGAGCCCCTCTCCTGGCAGAGCATGGCCATTAGCAGGTTGCTTCTTAGGAGGCTTTATGAGAAGGCTCAACCCCACCCCCACTGAGTAGGAAACAGAACTCCCCTGGACAAGGACAGATCTTCACTCTCTCCTGCTTGAATCAGGTGTTCAACTCACGTGACACTAAGGAAAGCATGTTAGGGAGGTAGAATCACAAAGCAGGCTTTGATAATGCTGTGATGAAAATAGGTCAACCTGCTTTATGATTCAAACCTGGCCTCAACCCAGAGTCTGGGTTTTTTAGGTTTGGTATTTTTTTTGATCAAATAAATTTTTTAAAACAATGACAATTCTTCTGGCATTAGGACTGTAAGTGGGCCAGCCACATCTACTAAGAAGTAAATCTCTGTTACACATTGTTGATGAATGTCCCAGCCTGACTCCCAGAATCCTGGTTCCCTTAGTACAAATCGGCCTCAGATGGCAGGCTGTGTAGGGAAGCTGACCAAGGGGACTCTACGAGCAGGCATGAAATTGTGTCTTAGCAGACTTGTCAGCCCTGCGCTTCACCTTTCTATTTCTATTAATTGAACTTAATTTATGAAGCAAGTATTTTAGCAGAAGTCTAGGTGTGATTAGACAAAGGCATGTGAAGATGGCAGCTCTGACCCACATTAAAAATGAAGGAGGCAGCTCAAATTGACACATCCTTTTCTTCAAAAAAAGAAACAGAAAATGAAAAGAACTGGAAGTATAAAGAAAAGGCATGAATTAAGCTTTTCATTCTTCAGAAAAGCCTCAAGCACAGATATACTTTGGGGGTTTTGTCTACTGAGACATTATATTTTTTCAAGTCCCTCCACAACCTCTCACCATTCTGGATTTCCAAATCAGAGCCAACAGCCTCTAATAGAGTCATCTTTGCAATGCAGCGAGCCGGAAGGCAGGTATACCTTACAGACACACATCCTTTTAAGCTTTGCATGAAGCAAATATAGGCAGCACAACAGCTGTAGCCATCCACTAACCACGCAAATCTTTCAACTTCCAAGAATAATGAAGGAGAGATTATCTTCAATCTTCAAGGAACTTACAAGTTAAGTGGGGGCACAAAATCCCCAACACAATTGGAACCATGAAAAAGCAACCAAAGGTGAGCTCCCTGAGAGCAGAAACTGAGTCTTCTTTTTTTCTGCATTCCTGTCCTAAGACCTGTAAATATTGGGTGATAAAGGAATGGGGGGAATGGATGAACAGGCAGATGAAGAAAGGGGCTATAAATGCAATAAGATGTTAGACATGGAAACAAGTGGTGAAGATTCTGCAGTTTGGAATAATAGAATGAAAACTGGGGCATCACAGAGGGAAAGAAGTGGGAACATCAGTCCAACCACCTTCCCACACCAGCACACATCAGAAGGCTCACTGAGGGCAGGAACTATGTGCCTCTATTTTCTGCCTCCCTGCCAGCATATATGAGACCATCAGAGAGTTATGTGTTAATGAATGAGAATGAACAGAAAGAGGGTGGGCAGATAAAAATAGTTACCAGGGTGTCCTGATTCCACCTGAGGTAGGAACAGCCTGACTTGGCTCACCACCCCAAAACACTGTACACCATAGTTGCTGTCACTCCGAGACAGATCAGTGTCTTTCACTGTGGAAAATAAATGTTCTCTCTGTGCTTTTCTAAAAAGGAAAGAAGAAGTTTGAAAATCTGTGAAGGTAATAATCAACACATTGAATCCCACAAAGGCAGGAAAAAAAAAAAAAAAAAAAGAAGAAGAAGAAAGCAAAGAAAATCTGTGAAGGGGCACACTCCTCTCACTGAGTTATAAAGCAGACTACATCAGATGGGAAAACAAATGACTCTGCCATTCCAGCACCTGTGGCTCTCTGAGGGGCTAGCCACTTGTATGCCTGCTTAACAAAATGCCAAGGCAGCTGCCAGTGTCCCTACCCTCTGCTGGGCACCTCACATCCACCTGGCAGAGCTTCTGATTATAAACAGAGTGAGGACTCATGAGGAAGAAAACCCCTATGGAGAGTCCCAACTGAGGTTCTGCAGCCACAGGAGGCCTTACACTGCATAGGACAAGCAGCCAGCACAAATCATTCTCAGGTCAAGGAGGGGGCCTAGATGAGGTTCCCAAGCACACTCACCTCATAATAGGTAGAGAGGCACATGTGGGGCTAGCCCTATGCCTGGGGATGACAGGGCTTATGAGCACTGTAAAGGGAAGACAACTCAGATTACATTTGGCATGTGCTGGCCAGACAGCCTCTCAGCTTACTGGCAGGATGTGCCAAGCTTTGTCCCTGTGCTAAATAAAGAGGGTCAAACAAGGACCAGGCAGGGAGATTGACAATGGAAATGTCTCCTCCTCATGGTCAGCCTTAGGATCCTGGAAGCAGCAAATTTTTCTAAACAATCTGCTCTACCACAAGTCAGCACACGTGTGGATTTATATCCACCTCAAATTATTGTATTCCCTGAACAAGCTGCACAAATACGTTTCTGAGACCAAGTTCTCGGCAGAGATGAGACATAATCTTGCCCATCGGGGTGCATAGTCTAAATGAAACATTCCCCAATAAACTGTACGTGATTTTAAAGTTTTTAAAATAAATTTTAAAAATGAGCCCATACGCCAATTTTCTTCCTCCTAGACTCTAAGTAATTATCCTTTCGAGGGTAACAGAGACCTCTGAAAATTGAGGGGAAATGTGCACAAATTTAGGGAGCTCCCAGATCACCTAAAACCCATTGTAAGGTTCCTAAGATGCCCATGATCCCCTGTCAAGAGCTCTGTCCCAAAGGAAAGGCTGTTCGCACCAACAGCACTGGAACAGGAAAAGGGGAGGAGCGGGAGTATGGACTGAGAGATGACATTTCCCCAAGTCACAGCCTGCAGAGGAAAAAAACTTAACTTGCTGCCACAGAGCTTTCAGATCCCAGGATTCCTTCCTGGGTACTCCCCACCTAGGGATTCACCCGACATCCTTCTTAATGTGATACTTACTCGTTCTGCTACTTAGAATGCTTTCTCCTGCAACCTTCAAATGTTCAAATCCTAACCACCCTTTCCAAAACAGGCTCAAACACCCCTCCTTTCAAAGCCCTGCTTGCCCAGCTCCCTACACTCCCAATAACCACAAGAAAGGCCTTCTGCTACCAAGGACCCAAAGTGCATTCCCTGGCCCTCTCTTGGGTTGCTGGCCACTTTGTAAACTGAGTTACAATTTTTCTATATACACATCCTCCCTCTGTCTCTCAACTCAGATCTTTAAAGGCTGAGGTTGCACATCTACTGCATCTGTCACAGTACAGCTCAGCTGAGGATCTTACACGTGAAATGTCTGCTGGTGAATGAAAGACTGCTCAGCAAGAGCCACAGAAAGCAGGGTGAGACAGTGAGGGAAGACCCACCTACAGAAAGCAGCACCCTTTTTTCCTACTGTGCTTGAAAGGGAAGGCAGGGAGAGGGAAATGTTGTGATCTTCAAAGATGAAGAAGAATATACTCCAAGACTAGCATGCTAACTAAGGGTGAACAGTCTGGGCATAGAATATGTGGTACAAAGGATGATAAACAGGAAGAGAACCCCAGATGTAAGCTGATACAGAATTAGCACAATGCTGTGAGAACAGTCTGAAGGCTCCACTAGAGGCAGCTGCTTCAAGAAGTCCAGACACTAGCTTGATTCTAAGCGGTAACCACAAACCTAGAGATGCAGGTAAAATTATCTAAGCATCAGCTTCTCTGCTAAAAGCACCAACCCAACGGATCTTCTTGCTTCTGCACCAGTGGCAGGAAGACAAGAGCAAATTTTTGAGCTCTGGCTCTGCCACCATCCAACCCCGGGATCCTAGGCCTGCTTCTCTCCAGGAACTATAGTTTTCCTGTTCTCCAGCCCTGAAGTCCTAGAAAGTTATTAAGTACTTAGAAAATGCCTGCTGTCTCACACTGACTAGACTCCAAGAAAATGACAGAAAAATGCTAAGACAAGGCTCTTTCTTTTCCTGAAACTGTCCATCTACTTAGGAAGATGTGATACAAAAACAACTGCTTGGTTGCTAAAATCATATTGGGTTGGGGGCAAGGGTAATGTTTATGCATCTGCCTAGGAGAGGTACATAAAGAAACATTCCAAAATGTTAACAGTGGTTATTCTCAGCTATTTTATATGGATAACTATTGTTGTTTACCATTTTCTATGAGTTCAAACTTTTATACGTGGAAATGTGGCTTATTTATTATATTTATTTAGGTAAATAAAGTAAAGCACACAGTTATCAGAGTGGACTGGGGAGGAGGTATATACATATTAGCCACACATCCAATATTACAGGATTTCATCACATTTTGGTAACAAGAACACATCCTCACATTTGTACAAGGCTTAACTTTTACCAAGCACTTCAGATCCTCCCTTTCTTGTAAGCTATAAACCACCCTTGAGATAAGCAGAACAGGTAATACTAGCCTCATTCAGAGAGAGGGACTCTGAGAGGCTAAAGATACGTAGGCCACTTAAAACACGTCTCCAGACTGGACCTGAACTCAGATACAGATCTTATTTTATTTTTTTATTTTATTTTATTTTATTTTTTATTATAGATAAAAATATGCACCATAGATGTGGCCCAACCCACAACCCTCCCTCCACGCAAACCTCCCCCCTCCCTTCCCCTTCCTTGGTCCTTTCCTCATAGTCTTGTGGTATAGTTGGGTTATAGCCTTCATGTGAAAGCTATAGTTTAGCTTCATAGTAGGGCTGAGTACATTGGATACTTTTTCTTCCATTCCTG